>PVIH01002744.1:0-99926 GCA_004025045.1 Sigmodon hispidus | reverse complement strand
TAGCTGGGTGGCTGGGTGGCTGAATGGCTGGCCCCTGAAGTCCTCCTCCCCCTCTGGCTACATCCTTCTTCTCCTTCCCTTTCTTTCTCCTTCTATTTATACCCTCTGCCTACCAGCCTCACCTGTCCTTTCTCCTGCCTCACTATTGGTCACTTGACTCTATTAGACCATCAGGTGTTCTAGACAGGCACAGTAACACAGCTTCACAGAGTTAAACAATGCAACATAAACGAAAGTAACACACCTTAAAATAATATTCTACAATGAAGCCCTCCAAGGTTCCCTTCAGGAAGGCTCAGCTTCCTGTGTTCTGGTTGCTATGGGATGGTCTTTCTTTTCACTGTGAATATGTATTGGTTACCATTTGTTAATAAAAAAAAAAAGCTGCTATGGCCTATGGCAAGGCAGGACAGGGTGAGACAGGAATCTGAGCAGAGATACAGGAGAAAGATGGAGTCAGGGGAGACTCGATCCAGCTATACAGAAATTAATAGAAATGGGTTAATTTAAGATGCAAGAGCTAGATAGTAATAGTCTAAGTAATTAATATAAGCCTCAGCGTGTTTATTTGGGACCAAGCAGCTGCGGGACCCAGGAAAACTTCTGACTACACTGCACAAAGACAGCTGAGCTAGGTGCTAGCAGGTTATTTTGTAGCTCTGGTAGCAATCTTCATTAAGACTTTGCATCCACTCTTGAGAGAGCTCAGTCAGCTGAGATCTCAGTCTTGGTTAGTATTGCTTTTCCTTGGGCTTTGACTTTTGCCCTGAGGGAAAGGCCTTCTGCTGTTCCATGTAAGCTGAGCTCGGAGGGCTTAACACTGCTGCACCATTTCCTAAGGAAGCTCTTCCCATCCTCACATGTCCTGTCTGCAAGTTCTCAGTCAGATAGGTGGGTAACAAGTAGAAGAAAAACAATCAGTTCCGGGCTGGAGAGGTGGCTCAGTGGTTAAGAACACTAACTGCTCTTTCCAGAGGATCCAGGCTTCATTCTCAGCACCCACATTATTGATAACTGGATCCAGTTCTAGGAGGTCTGACACCCTCTTCTAACAACATCAGGTTTCTGCACTGTTACGATATATTGCATATTTAATAAAAAATAGACTGGATATCAGAGGACAGATTCACCCACAGAGCCAAGCCATGAAGTTTAGGGAATGGTGACCCACAACCACACCTACACCTTTAATCCCATCACTTGGAAAGTGGAGATCCTTTGGATCTCTGTTAGTTCAAGGCCAAAGAGTGCCAGATGCCAGTTGGAGGTGGCATGCACCTTTAATTCTAGCACTAGGAAAGTTGGTTCAAAAACTGAGATAGCTGGGTGGGGGAAAATAAGATAAAAGAGGAGAAGGCACAAGTTTTTACCTTTGCCTACATACCCGGTCAGTCTGATTCATGGAGATAGGACCTACCCCATTCAGCCTGAGGGGTTGGCTGTGATGTGTTCCCTGTCTCTTTGATATTTCAGCTTTCCTCCAATATCTGGCTCTGGGTTTTAATTATGATACTAAGTAGAATTTGTGCAATACTGCACACATGTGGTACACAGACAAACACTCAAGCAAAGTACCTACTTCTTAAATAAAAAACTAATAAATCCTATTTTCAAAGTCCCTTGTTCTAGTTGTTGGAGAGAATCTTTTAAGCATTTACATGAATTTTAAGCAAAATAGAAAATTTTCCAAAGGGGAAAAAATTAATAGCCCATATATTCACATATTGTAAGCAAAACATTCATACTGAAACTGCAGATACTTGAAAGAAAAGTTTCAGCCAGAACTAATTGGATTTCCTTGGTCCATTACACTTAAGGATTTTTTGATAAGAAGGGAGGCCACTGACTCATAGATGCTCACATTTTAGAGAAAGAAATTTTTAAGAAATATTTTTAGCCAAGATGAGGCATTAAAAATTAGACATTGTTTTTACTTAATAACAGTCTGAAAAGAATGCTAGCATAAGATTCTAATATATGCAACATGCAACTTATTTCCCCAGAGAACAACTCATCAGCCTGCACTTGTTGGGTTTCTGCACCTGCTTTGCTGGTCTTACACTGACATTGTTCTCATGCAAGTTAAGATTATGAAAATGTATTCGACTAAATTGAATTTTAATAGCTGCCATTTCTATAAAAAGGTACCAAGCCTTGCAACTTTTTCTTTTATATACTCAGTGCACACAAAATGTATTCTAATTTCTGTAGTCACTTTCTCTTGACATGTGGGTTATTTATCATTTCTGAATGTTTGAGAGTTGTTTAAAGATAGCCTTTCTGTTGATTTCTTTGGTTCCATGTTGGTCTAGAAATATAGGTTTCATCACATTGATCATTATTAATGTGTTGAGGATTCTCCAATGGCCCAGACTTTGGTTGTCATGATCTATCTTGTGCAAGCATTGAAGCCAATGTACAGTCACACTACAGCTGGAAGGTAAGATATCATACCCTGTCAGCTATGTCAGACCGTTCATAATGCCACTCATACTTTCTATGCCGTTGGTGGCTTATTTGTTCTGTCTATAATTAAGAGAAGAACTCTAGCATTGTCAGAGTGTAAGTAATTATGGATTCATCCATGTCTCTGCCACCTCCATCACATTCGTGCCGTGGAAAGATCAGATGAACAGGCCATTACTCTTCTTGGTGAACCAACCCTTGAATCATCATTCGCATGTATGTGTGCACCACATACATACAGAAGCCAGAAGATGGTGTCAGATGCCCTGGGACTGGAGTTACAGATGGCTGTGAGTTGCCCTATGGTTGCTAAGAATCAAGACCAGGTCCTCTGGAAGGGCAGCAAGTGCCCATAATTTCTGAGCCATGTCTCCAGCCCCATTAATAGGTTCTTGAAGCTGGCCAAGACCTTAAGTCAGTCCTGAACATCTATATTTTAGAATTTTTCTAGCAAAGTTGGGCCAATTTGCTCATAGGTCAACATTAACCTAACATACCATTAACAGGTTTACTCCAAATTTCTCTCTCTCTCTCTTCTACCTACACCCTTAGTGAGTTCTGGGAAACAATGATTTCATCTCTAGGCTGGAGCTCATTTAAGCAATCACAAACTCACATCACACATGTGAGTAGGTGCGGCTCTCGAAGTGTGGTCTGTCCACTCTTGACAGTGATGTGAAAGAGTAAAAGCCACCTTTCCATCAAAATGACCTGATATCCCTCTGAACCCTATTTTCTCCCACATTTCATTTATTTTTAAATAGCTCAAACAGAGCACATGCAGACATGGAGAGAAATGATAAAAACTTTATTTCCAAAATGTGTACTTACTTTATAAATCCCATATCAGATTTTGGTAAATATTCTAGCATTTAGAAAAATATTTTAATATTTAATATTCAATTGATATTTTACTCATCTTTGGTTTTTATTTGCTTTTCCCCAGGGAGTGTGCACACAGCATAGCACACATGTCTGGGTCAGAAAACAATTTGAAGGTGTTAGTTCTCGTCTTCCACCTACAGATTCTAATGATTAAACTTAGATCATCTGGGTCAGCAGCAAGTGCCCACCCACTGAGCCACCCTCAGGCCCCTCTGCCCAACATTTTATAGTTTGCAGCTGAAGGGACTCAAGTATGTGGCTCTGTCAGGCCTGGCCTTTCTCCCCATTCCCTCTGCCTTGCTTAAAACCAGTAGGTTACATTCCTAAAGCTGCCACCAAGGTCTATACCCTTATTTGGCCACTGTCTCCTCCTGAGGCTGACCACCAAGGTCCAGCTGTCAATAACACCCTTTGGCTCACCTAATTAACATGCTCAAATAAAATTAAACACCTCATCCTAACACAGGGTTTCCCCCTGTACCTTAATAAACCACCATATGCCTATGTACCATGTCTGTCTCCCCTCTATCCAGAGGCAGTTCTTTGTCCTTCTGAAACAAACGCCCCTGCGCCCCTTTCTCTTGTCCCATTCCCCTTCCCCCTCCTCCCTTGTCTCCTTTACCACCACGCCCCAGCCCATTCTAACACAGACCTCCGCTTTTTTGCCTCTTAAAATTATACCTGCAAGATCATTTGCTGCCTTTTTCTACCTGAGTCAAAAACCGGCCATTTTAACTTTTCTTCCCCCACTTAATAAGGGATCTCTCTGTGAATAGAGATGTTTGGGTGTAGCTTGTGCCTGATCCAGGGTCAGGGAGAAAGCCCCCACTGTTTGGGGGTGAGAGTCTACTTCACAAACCATTCTGTATTTTGTTGTTTTTTTTTAACTTATCACTTGATAAATCTATAATGACTAGCTTCTATAAGTGAGTCATTAGCTAAGGCCTCACAAACCTCTACAATATGTGTGTCTGCTTCTATGACCCTTCATTCTCATAAACAAATCTCCTGCGTCTTTATCTTCACAACAATACTGTATAAACGTTTTCTCCTAATTAAATTATTTCTTCTGAAGCAGGGAAGGAAGCTTATAAGACTCAAAAAGCAAATGAAACAAACAAAGCCCAAGAAGTAAACAAAAGTGGTAAGATGGTCAAGGCTCTGTCTTAAGATTATGTAAGCAATAACAACTGCTGCCTAGCAAGTTACACAGGGCATCCAGGTACCACATGCAGCATAGCTTGGCACCTTGGCCTGACTAAGGTATCAAAGGAATGAAGGACAGATCCATAGCCACAGTACAGAAAAGCTGGAATGAGGTGGGCTGTGTTTGCTCTGAGGGAGAGCACCTACTACCCAAAGCAACCAGAAACCTCAGCACTTTTAAATGCAGGGGGAGGGGTGAGCTGGTCTCAGGAGAAGACTCTATAGGTGAGCTGAAGACACTACTAGCTTTTGCATACTCTGGTCAATTGTTCCTACACACTTATGTTTCCATATACCTCCAACATTTGCACACAGGCCAGCAGAAGCCTTTGCCACTCCTCTGAGGCTCTCACTTCAAGATGAAGGCTTTGTCAAGTCTGAAATGTGACCTAGGAAAGGTTTTGCCATTCCCATGGGTCTTAGGCATTGGCCCTTGATATGGCCAAGCCCATGTCAACAATACACATTCGCTTAGGACAATAAGGCTTCCTCTGCTCCTCACATTCAGCAGTTTTATAAGTCATCACCCATGCTTGGTATAGGCTTTTCAGGATATAGCTGTCTTTAAGTACCCAGCCATCCTGTAAGTAAACGTACCTGCTTCTCCATCTATTATTCTCCCTCTCAATAAAAAAAAAAAAAAAAAACCTCACTGATTCCCTAAATGAGGCTAAATGGAATCATTTCTTCAGTATGTCATTGGTTGGTACCCTATCTGGTATGAATAAACATTTGTTCACATTTTCCCAGTAAAAGTCACACAAAAACAAAACCATTCTAGTATCTCACCCCTACACTACTCAAGGAGAGGCATTCATCAGTTAAAAACTTGCCTTCTGAGCCCTAGCCCCATATAAATCTTTATTTCTAAAGATATATATTATCTCAGTTATAGATCAGTCAATGTACTTCTACAAATATGTAGGCCACGCTTTTATGTAAACTTTAGCTTTGGAATTGTCATCTCCGGGTCTGCTGGAAATGCCTCTGCTGTTAGCATATTACCAAATGTGTTTTAGCCACCTGCAGAGTAGGTCTATGAGACACTCAAACTGAAGACATAAATCATTCCTAGAGTTATTAGTCAATAAGAAGGGAAATAAAGCTGATGCATCAGGATTTTGCTCCTAAGAAATCAAAGCTGCACGTGTTCAGTGTTTCCTCTGGTTAACATTAGGGAGCCATCTGTCTCACAACCATTCCAGAAGCTTCCAGGGCCTGACTTGAAACTTAACAATCTAGACTACCTCTGCTTCTCCCTTTCCTAAGGGGGGAAGTCATGCTGAGTCTCTGGAGTCTCTGTGAACCCTCAGAAGCACTGGGGTAGATCTCAGAGTTAAGATTTTTTCCATGCCTGGTTAACCTAAAGCTCCTCCTTCCTCCCCTGAGTCCGCCCCCCTCTGGTGTTGTCCTGCACTCATGAACAAAAAGATCCTCTTGGGAAGTAACGAGACTGGGGGATATTATTTTCCTTCTTCCTCTGCAACTAGTGAATAGCATGTTTCTCTAGGAAGAACCTAATCATTTAGCTCCCTTCCCCACTGGTCCCTGGAAAAGCCTGCATTCCAGCCTCACCTTCATCCCATTTAAACATCATGCACAAATGCACATGTTCATGTGCACATGAACACCCATCACTCAATTGCTAATGATTTTCTTTGTTCAATTCCAGCAGTCTTCCTGTGTAGATTTGTTGTAAGTGGTTCTGTCCCAGACTTTCCAGGCCTGGACCAAAGGTTTAGTCTCACTCTCAGCCCCGCTTAGCCTCAAATAATCACATACAGGCTTATATTATTTTTACGCTGATTGACCTAGGGGCCAGGCATGTAACTTGCAAACTCCTTCATCTGAACTTAACCCATCTTGTTCAGCCACATGGCTCAGTACCTTTTCTCATAGCAGCATTTCAGCTTCTTTCTTCTGTGTCTGCTGTCTGCTCCTTGTCATCTTGTCTGTGGTGGCTCTCTCTGGTGGCTCTCTGGCATCTTTCTGGCATCTGTCTCTGCACTGAGATGTTCCTGAGTTTTCTTAGCCTGGTGGCCCCGCCCACACTTTCTGTTTGCCTTTGGCCAATCAACTTTTTATTAAACCCATAGGAAGGACAAATATTTACATTACCAGCATAATCCCACATAGATTTCTGTCTGATGTGGGATGACTTTAGGTAGTAAAAAATTTCTGGCCTGGCCCTAAGATCCAGACCAGCAGTCCCAAATAATCATGCAAAGTCTTTTATTAATTACAAACTGTTTCACTTATAGCTTAGGTTTATTATCAGCTAGCTCTTACAACTTAACCCATTTCTATTCATCTATGTCTTGCCACATGACTAGTGGCTTTACCTGTGTTCTATTACATCTTGCTCTCTTGGGGTAGTACCTTGTCTCTGTGCAACTCCATCTGCCCTTCTCTTTATCTATGCTTGAATTTCCCACCTACCTATAAGCTGGTTTGCCATAGGCCAAAACAGTTCTTTTATTATCCAATGGTATTTCAAAACATACAGAAAGACATCCCACATCATCTTTTTATATGCTGTGAATATGGTTTATTATCATTGGTTAATGAAAAATCTGGTTAGCCTATGATAAGGCAGCTTAGAAGCAGGTAGGCAATGCAAGCAGAAATAAAGATAAATGAGGGCAGAGTCAGAGACAGATGTCAAGAGCTGACAGTCAGGCAAAGAGGGAGGAAGATGAGATGCTGCTCTGAGAAAAGGTACTGAGCCATGTGGCTAAACATAAATAAGAAATATGGGTTTCTCTGATATTCCAGACTAATTTTATTAAATATAAAATATATCATCACATCTGTCTTCTCTTGATGTTTTGTCTATAAGTATGATCTGCAAGCTTTTTGAACATTCATTTGTTTATTTCTATTGTACATTATTGTCTCTTTCAAGAGTCTATAGTCAGATCTTAAAATTTGAGAATCTTTTGTCTTAAAAAAAATAAAAAGCAAAATTCAGCAAGCTGGAGAAAATAGCATAAAAACAAGAGATAACGCAGAGGGATGCCAAACAATAAAATAATCAGAAAAGTTTGTGAGCAATGATGAGATCAGATTCAAAAATAGGAAGTCAGGGCTGAAGTGACAGCTGCTTAGCAGTTAAGAGCATGGGCTGCCCTTTCAAAGGACCTGGGTTCAATTCTCAGCACTCACAGAGCAGCTCACCACCACCTGTAACGCCCATTCCACAAAATCTGACATCCTCTTCTGAGCACTGTGTGTACACAGAAAGTTTCTCTGTTCTACCCAGCTGGTTCTGCAGCTGTTCAGTCCCAAACAAACAAACAAACAAAGGCTAATATTAATTACAAGCTGTTTGGCCTATGGCTGAGGCTTATTACTTTTTACCTCCTAAACTAACCCATAATTTTTATCCATATTTAGCCATATGGCTTAGTTCCTTTTTCTCAGTGCAGCATTATCTTCCTTCCTCTGCATCTTCTGTCACCTGCTCTCTGCTCTTCCACTGCTCAGAATTCTCCTACTCTAGTTGCCCCACCTCTATTTCCTGTATATCTACTTAATCAATCAGTATTTTATTAAACCAATAGGAGTGGCAAATATTTACAGTATACAAGATCATAGTCCACAGCATTTCCCCTTTTTTTCTTTTTAAAACAAGAACCTCAAATCTAATCTCCTTTGTATAGCTTTTTTCCCAGACCATTATCTATAATAAATAACTTGTAACCAACATTCTAGACAAAGACAAATATCCACAATGCTTTGAGGGGGGAATGTAGGCATAGTTCTCTACATTACTTTCTGCTGACTGGGAGCACTAGCAATCCTATGTGGAGACCCAAGGAAAATTTAGAATTATGAGAAAGTCCTGAGTAAAGTAGTCTGTGAAGCTAGGTCATTTCAGCCAATCTCCTTGAAGCTGTTCTGAATGCAGAACTCAGAGGAAACAGAGGTGCTCTAAAATATTTGATCATGAAGGCCATCCATTCCCACTGGAGGTTTTTCAGAGGGTCTTCTTCCATCAAACCTTATTTTCTTTAACCCAGAATAAATCCATAGCCTTTTATTTTCTGTGGAAATAAAAACAAAACCTCTTCTCTAAAGTAATATATATTTTGACTTCAATTTTAAAGTCAAGGCATTTACAAAATATATACGTTGGACTAACCCAGCAGCACCTATAATCAAGTGCCTCTTAGCAGCTCTTGCTCCATCCTCTGCAGTCAAAAAACTTAAAGGCAACACAACATACAGTATCCAGACTCTCTGTGTAATTTCCATCCTTATGTGACTTATTATTCTGTTTATTGTATTTCTTTTTTAAGAACTTTCTCTACCATTTTTTATCTCCCAAGCCTACATATATTTTTAAACACACTGTAAATTGTTTAGAAGGGTGTTTTTTTTTCTGAATCTGTCTTTACTATATATCTCTCTTTTTCTGACCACACCTCCAATCTTATAATGCATGGCTAAGATTTAAGGCTTGGCTATGGTGGCTTGCTCCACCAGTTCCTTGGTCTGTGAGAGTTTAGCTTCATGGCAGAGGTACTGGCAGGAACCATGTTACTATCCAAACTCTGGAGAATTTTAGGGTTCATACTACCACCAACTAGAGCATCACCACACATTGCACATAAACATATTTAAGTGTTTGGAGGCAGCGTCTCCTGAGGATTTTGCTACTGAGTCAGGAAGCCTCTTTTAAAGGAGCTCTGCCTCTGCTCACCACCAACAAACAGCCCACCCAAGAAGTCCTAGCCAAGGACATCTTGGAGGTTCTTGGAGGTATCCTTAACACCTAGTTTCTTTCCAACCCCACAGTGGCTCCCTCTATCAAGATACTTCTTCCTTCTTTCTCTTCTCACTCAACTATCTTCTGTCATGATTTGGAATGCCATTTGTAATCAGACATTTCTCTGTCCTGCCCAGCCAGTCTCACTACCTGTTGGGAGCTGCGTGAGTGCCACGCCTTAAAGATGGTGCTGCCTTCCGCCTTCCGCCACCCCGACGGCGAGCGCTCCTTCCGACAAACAACTCCATATATGGTTTGTGCAGAGCTGACTCGCTTGCTTCCGTATGTGTGGCCCTATGGTAGAGGCCCACGTGGCAGTAGCTGAGTGGTGAACCTGGGGTTTAAAGCTGGCTGCACAGGCTGGGAGCGGCTGCTGCTGCAAGAAGATGTTTTTCAATAAAGGACCTGGTCAATTGCCATGGAAGGATCCTGGTGTCGTGTCTTTTCCTGGTGGTCGGGGTTTGGCGCGGCGCAACTACCATTCAATTTCAAATAAACATACAGAGGCTTATATTAATTAGAAACTGGCCTATGGCTCAGGCTTATTACAACTAGCTCTTATAACTTAACTCAACCCATTTCTATTAATCTGTTGTATTGCCACATGTTCAGTGGCTTTACCTGTGTCCCATTATATCTTGCTTCTGGGCGGCAACCTGAAGAGTACCTCTGACTCATTTGTGTTTATCTCTGCTTGAATTTCCTGCCTACATTAAGCTGCCTTGCCATAGGCCAAAACAGCTTCTTTATTAATCAATGGTAATAAAGCATATTCACAGCATACAGAAAGACAAGCCACATCACCTATAAGCACCAAAAATGCATATGGTACACAGATATATATAAAGGCAAAACACACATGCAAAATTCTAATAATACATTTTTGTAACTTTTTCACAACTGAGATATTATTGGTTGAGAAGCAAAGTACACAGATATTTCAATTCTTAACACACATACCCAAACTCTGATGAGTCATATATTGTGTTCACGTACCTGAGACACATGTTGTTTCTCTTTAAACTTATTCTAGTGATATTCTGTTATGTCAATTAACCCGCCATGAGATCTATATTAAGTAAGATTTATTATCTAAAAGTCACTTACAGAAAAGGGGGTGTTTGGGGGGTGGGGGAGAAAAGGTAGAGAAACAGCGCGCAGAATGGATCCCAACCGAGCAGTCTTTCCAACCACACCACAAGTCCAGAAGCAAGGGGCCGTGCTCCTCCCTCTTCCGGGCTCTCTCTTCTGGGGGGGGGGGCTTTTCCAGTTGCTCTTTCCAGTTGACCACGCCCTGCCCGGCTCCAGTACTTTGACTTTGACGTAATCAGAGTTTACTTGGGTAGCTTCTGGTTTCCCGCTACATCTTCCCCTTTTGTCTAAATAAGAAAGTTTTAAAATAAGTATAAAACTACATACTATAGGGATCATCATAAGGTGGTGTCTGGGGAAGAGAAAGGTATTAACATAAGTGAGGTTAAACTACTGCTAACAAACAACAGATACGAGGTGCATTTTAATGTCTAAAATGTTGATATGAGGAAATGCACAGGGATTTTTTTAAAGCTGTTTATCTCGAACAATAAAGTTCTAATACTTGAGTGTCTTTGTTGAGATGTGAAGTAATAACAACCTCAACTATCTAGTCTTTAACACTGTCAAGACCTGAGAAGGAAAACATATATCTGAAGTTGGAAGCAGTGGTGGAAATGCTCTCTGTACACTGTAAATAAAGGACTGTTTTGGCCTATGCACAGCACCGTAGAAGTGGGTGGAGAATCAGAGGACAGGCAGGTAGGAGAAGGGCAGAGTTAGTCAGTTGCCATCTGACCCCCAAAGGAGGAACATGTAGAGGTACAGGTGAGCCATGGTCTGAGCCACGTGGTGGGAAGATTAATAAAAATAAGTTAAATTAAAATGAAAGAGCTAGCTAGTAATGTGCTTAAGACATGGGCCAAACAGTATAAAGTATATAAGTGTCTGATTCATTTCTTTGGGGGACAAAAGCTACCGCGGGCCAGGTTCCAAACCTCCGGCCCTAAAAGGGCCCGGAAAAACCTACTACAACAATATTCCACCCTTAAAGTTGGCCAAGTTTTCCCTAAGACTTCACATAATAATGAAATGCTCACAATTCTCAATTCCACTGACTCACAATTTTATGCCACATACAGTACATACTCAAAATTTCAATCTTTCACAGCACATTATCACAATTGTTAGGAAAATGGACCGCCATGACCAAGGACATCTGACAGGGCAAGGGCCAAGGAGTGGTTCTTTTGGAAACAGTTCTACTAGAAACACGAGACTAGATATTAACTGAAAATATTCCAGACACAAATGCACGACCGAGACTCCGAATTACCATTTAATATGCTTTGTGTTGTAGGATATAAAACTAGCCCCCTCTACAAAATGTTATGGTGACCCCCGAGACAGTCATACCCTCTCCTGATTCAGTATCCTGCTATTTTCTGGTTGTACCAAAAAATAAACAACCAGCAAGTGTTTTAACCCTTAACCTCTTAAAGGCTATTTTTTAACTTCTTAAAAAATTATTTACACTTTAAAAATGAGATGAGGTGGGACTTATCCCACCTTTTAAAAATGTTTCTAGATCTATTAAAAAACTTGCATTTACAAAATAGTTGATAAAAATATTCCTCTGGACTGTACAATAGGGGAGGCGGGGATACTGACAGACATGATGGATGGTTAGGTTTTTATTATTTTTATGACAATGAGACATCTATTTCTGGTAGCACTGATCTACTTCAGAGGAGATTATGGACAGCAAAGAAACTCCATATGGAGTTTACTTTCTTTGTGCCAAAAGTTAGCCACTGGACAAGAAAGTGTTCTTGCCTTGACTTCTGACAATATGATGTTCAAAATGGACTAGCAGGAGAAACACACACACAAAAAAAAAAATAAAACTGTCGAATCTTGCCAAGACAAGGTAGGAAAATCTTTGAGAATATTATGCTGCACAGAGAAGTCTGTCAGATATGTTAAGCCTGTAGGCAGAAGATGGATGCTTCAATAATACAGAAGAAACTTGGGTGACTATCCAGGCAGCCAGCTGTTTGATTTTTTTTTTTACATTTTTTAAAAGTTGCTTGCTGGCACATCTTGTTTACTAAGTTAACATTATTTCCTTCTTGGATCCCTGAGGGAGATGAAGATGAGATAATTATAGTTAGTTTTCTAGTGACAGTTTTAAAAATGAAACTCACTTAGAAGTTAAAGTGTATAAGTTTGAGAGACATCAAAAGATAGTTTTCAGTTAGTAATACAATTTAGATAGAAAATAAATTAGGTACAATCCTTTGGAATCACCTAAATAGGATAAATAATAAAATATTTGCTTTGAATTTGTCAATTGTTAAAAGACTGGACATGACTCTTTTAATTATTGTTTGTATATATTGTTTTTCTTATGTTAGTTATAGCCTTTTTATTTTGACACAAAGGGGGATATGTGGTGATATATTTTATATTTAATAAAATCAGCCTTTAATATCAGAAGACATAATGGCCCACAGTCAAGTCATGAGGGTCAGAGAGTAACTCACGCCTTTAATCCCATCACTCAGGAGACAGAGATCTTTCTGTGTTTCTGTGAGGTAGCTCACACCTTTAATCCTAACTCTAGAACTATGATGCAGAGTTGAACCCCTAGGTTGAAACAGTTCCTTTATTTACCAATGATTCACAGTGTATAGAAAGACATTCCATATCAGACTACTTCATGGAAAGAACAAAACATTTTCCTTACTGATTATGACCATGGATTTCCCTTTTTTGATGTGATGGAGTACCCTGTCTGTAGTGGGATTATGTTGTTACATTGTAAATAATTGTCCCACCTACTGGTTTAATAAAAATGCTGATTGACCGAAGGCAGACAGGAAGTGTGGGTGTGGCTACCAGATTAAGAAAACTCTGGGAACAGGAAGAGCAGAGCAGAAATGCCAGCAGATGCAGAGGACAACTATGCTGCTCTGTTATGCATGGGTAAACAAGATAAGAATCATGGGTTAGTTTAAAATTTAAGAGTTAGCAAGTTATATGCCTGGGTCTTAGGCCGATCAGCATAAAATTAATACAAGTATCTATGTGTTTCTGTGGGACTGCAGGACTGTAGGTCTGGGCCATAGGGCCAGGTCAGAAAGTCCATGCCAGAAACATACTACTACACCTTCCAACAGCAGCTTTTGAAGGGAGTTTATTCCACTGACAAATACAGATTACAATCTGCAGAAGAGTCAAGGCAATTGGTCACACCCACACTGTAAAGCAGACAGAGTCTGTACCCATGGGTGTTTCCACTTTCTCACCTTCTCTTCCTTACAGTCCAGAACCCACACCCAGGGAGCAGGACTCCTCACTTTCAAGCTATATCTTCACACACAAGTCACCAAAATGGAGACAATCCCTCAGGTGAATGTGATCTAGACAACCCTTCACTGATACTCTCCCTAGGTGATTATAGATTGCTACAAGTTGACAAAACTAAAAACAAAACCACAGTTTCCAAGGGTGACCTCGAACGTCTTACTCCTTTTGCATCCATGTCCTGAGTGTTGGAATTACAGACATGAGCCACTATACCTGCTCTATGCAGTTTGGAGATCAGACTTGGGCTTTTAGCACACTAGACAAGCACTGAGCCAACCGAGCTATAGCCTCAGCCTATAAAACAAGACTCAAAAACAACTTTGTGACTGCTTTTTTAATGATGACTAAACAATGATACTCATTTATTTATTTATTTATTTTAAAGTCTTTTTTCCATATATCCTTCTGCTCCCTCCCTCCCTTCCCTCCTCCCAATCCCTCCCAGTCTTCAGCCTTCCCCCTCCCCATCCCCCAGTCCTCTCTTCATAAAGGGCAAGAAGTCATTTTCTAAGGACAAGTGACAGAAGGAACTTCGTGAAATAGCGGTTGAGAAATGGAAGTGGGTGGGGCAGCAATACGGAGCAGGGTCAAGGTTCCCACTAGGATGGACCACCTGGGCATGGCCGTGAGGCTCAGCAAGCCCCTTGGGCCTGCTAAAGAGGAACAAAGAGATTGTATGTATGGGAAGCCTATTGGTACCTCCTGCCCAAAGATAGCCCTCAGAAGGTTTGGTGGTGGTTGCCATTAGTAGGGAATTCAAAAACAAAACAATACAGATCCTTGCACTAAACAGCACTGAAAATCTGCCAAGAGCCCAAAAGGGCTCTTGTCCTCTGAACTTAATGTCTACATAGGACTGAGAGAAAAGGAGACAGGAGGAGAGAGATGGAGAAGGGAGGGAGGGGAAGGGTAGGAAGGAAGGAACAGGGAAGGAAAGAGGAGAGGAGGAAGTGGAGGAAAAGAGGAAGGAGAGAAAAACTGAAGAAGAGGAGGGAAGAGGTTGAGATACAGAAGGCTGGAATGAGCCGGCTATGATGAATGCTGTGTGAGGGCTTTGTACAGGAGGACTAACAGTAACTAGGATCTGCTGCTGTCTAGGAAGAGGCACCATGGGCTGTACCTCCGAGCTGTAGGCCATGTGGATTATTCTCACAACAGAAGTGAGCCAGATGCACCTATCCGGGAGCACAGGGTCCTACTGTCTCAGCATGTAGAAGCATGTGCTGCCAGGGCCTCAGGCAGACGAGCTGAGAGTGAGTGCTGTGCATGGAACTGCACTCCAGCCCACACAGTGTTCTGTTACCACTTACTGAAGTTGGTAACACATCAAAGCTCTCTATGGCCATCTGGAGAGAGTTAATAGATGCCAAGCAAACATGCAGTCCTCACAAATGAGGCTCAACCACCAGTTGCTTATTATGCAAGGTCAATGCCATCTGCCACAGAGAAGGTTCCACAGTAATAGGATCAGGTGTCATTCCTGTGCCTCCACACCTCCCTAGCCTGATCTTTGTTTGCTTTCTCAGGGCCTAAGATAGGGGACGAATGGACACACACACACACACACACACACACACAGAGTAACAAACAAGCTGCTTTGCTCTGTGATTTCAAAAGTACTTCCAGGGAGACTTGGAATGAACAAAGCACAGTGGGGTCTTCCCATTCCTCCTCTGGTCCTCCTACAGGGTGACAGGGTGTCTTGGGTCACTGCTCCCATTCAGGTAGCCTTTCAACATAATTCTCTTTCTCATCCCTTTGGCCTTCCACACATTTGGTCCTGGGTAGTAAGAGCTGTGTGATCATTACTATTGATTGGCAACTTAACAGGACCTAGAGACTCCTGTAAAACAAGCTTTTGTCTGTGCCTATGAGGGAGTTTGTTTGGGGCTAACTGAGGTGACCAGAGGTGGGTGGCACCATCCCAAGCTCTTGGGTCCCTGGCTGAGTGAAAAGGCGAGAGGCAGCATTCACCTACCTCAGTTTCCTGACTGTGGCTGTGGGGTGTACAGCTGGCTTCCTCCTGCCTGCATGACAGACTGTATCCCATTTCAAAACACAAGCCAAGATAAGCCCTTCTAGAATTTGTTTTCATTGGGTATTTTGTCAAAGCAATGGGAAAATAACTAATACAAATTGTTCCCCTTTCCTTGTTTTCCTATGCTACACCAACCTGGCTGCTACCCAGGTCCCTGCTTGGGCATTTTAACCTAGAACCTTCCTGAAACGCTTTCAGGCATCTCTAGTGGAAGTATACAGGATGGCCAGGTGCCCATCACTACAAGATCTGGTTAGCTCTCCCCAGTGCCCAGGCCCCTGGACATGCTCCTTTAGTGACAACCACAATCATTTTTTACATGCTGAGCTGATGTCTTTCTCAGCTGCTAAGTTTTGAAAACATCATCCACTGTGTATTTATTATGTCCTAAGTACTATACTCAACATCCCAGATACATTTTCCTATTGAAACCACAGAACTCTAGTTAGTAGGTTTTGTTTTCAGTCTCAGTTTATAGATGAGGATTCTGTAGCTCACAGTCAATAAAGGTCCTTCTTCTCTATGGGAGTAACAGGATTCTCCAGTCAGACTTTTGTTAAGTGTATCTTATTACTTTGTGGACTAGAAGTACCTTCTCACCCTGGTTCAGTGGTTCCCATTGCCATCTCAGTAAGCAGGTCTGTACCAGCACATGTAGCTCTCTGAGTGATTGCCTGAAGGCCAGCCTCCATATATCTAAAGTTTGGGGACCATTTGGCTAAGATGGCATGCTGGAATAAACAATGTCTCTAAAACTCAAGTCGGGCTAAAGAGATGGCTCAGTGGTGAAGAGCCCTAGGGTCTTCTCCAAAGGAAGGGCATGGGTTTGGTTCCCAGCTAGCAACCACCCTTAACTCCAGTCTCAGGGGATCCAATGCTCTCTTCTGGCCTCAGCAGTATACACACATGTGGTACATAAACAAATACGCAGACAAACCATCCACATATGTATAATAAAGTAATAATAAAAGGGGGAATCTCATGTCCTTGGAACCTCTAAGTGTGGCCTTACAGAAAAAGTCTTTTCAGATGTAACTGCAAATCTCAAGACAAGTTTCAGAGTGAGCTGGGTCCTTCTAAGAGAGGAGGGTGCCAAGAGACATAGAATAATGTATAAGGGAGAGACAGACACAGGGGTGATCCTGCCACAAGCCAGGGCCACTGGGAAGGACAGAAATGATCTTCCCTGGCAGGTTAGCATGGGGCATGGCCTGCAGGCTTCTCAGATGCACACTTCTGCCTTCTAGAATCTCTCTCTCTCTCCCTCTCTCTCTCTCTCTCTTCCTCTCTCTCTCTTTCTCTCTCTCTCTCTCTCTCTCTCTCTCTCTCACACACACACACACACACACACACACACACACACACATATACAGAGAGAGAGAGAGATAACAGGTTATAGAGCAGAGTTTGTTGTTTGAAATCACAGAGGTTTTGGTAATCTGTTTCCTTGGATACTAATGTGGCTGGATTAAACCTTAAACCTTGTGGAAACCAGAGTCTGATTTGAACCCTCATAAACACACACTCTCTAACTAGAGGCAAGCTCCTAGGCCAAAAGGGAAACTCAGGCTAAGGGAAAACATAACCCACTCTTCCATCTTAGGGACTCTGTCCTCCAAGCATGGTGTGGCTGGGATCACCTTCCAATAAAATTAACTCTGAGTACCTGCTTGAGCATCTGGAAAGATCCAGCCTGTTGATGATCTCTCAGGGGGACAGAGTGAGCAGGATCACTAGACCCTCACCTGAGATTTCACCCACTCTGTCCCTCCTGTCCTTTCCCAGATGTGTGCAATTCTGCCCCAGCCCCATGTGAGCTGACCAAGTAAACAGAGATTACCTGAAGGAAATACTCTTCTAACCGTTTTTCACGAGGTCATCTTCTGTACTGGGGATGGATGTTTTTTCAGTGATGCAACTGTTTTGGGAGGTCACACACACCTTTCTAAGTAACCCCTCACCCACACTCCTGTAAGTAAAACCAATGAGATCATTGGTTCACTAATGTGCGCTTTGACTTCAGTCTGTCACTGGTGTTCTACCTGGGATGCACAGATATTCACCTCCCCCAAGAGAAAGTCACATAGCAAGTGGTCAGTGTTGCATTCTGTCCCCTAACTCATCCCTACACCCCTACTCCAGGGCTGTCTGCCCTAAGGGGCGGGGAGAGGAACAGGCAGGCAGAAGCCATCCCTCTGCAGCTGCCCTAGAGATTGTCACCTGGAGAGATTGGCTGCCAACAATCAGTGTCCAGATCCAGGAGCACTTACCCTGTAGCTGCCAGACCAAAGGCAACTCAACACATCAGGCACCTGTTTAGGTGCCTGATGCCACAGAAACATTTAGCAGCTCAGCATTTAGGGGAAGCTATAGGGAGCTACATTCACAGTAGCTGATATTTTAGGTTTCCTGAAATTTTAGAGGGGCAAATTTAGTAAGGGCTGGGGCATTGTTCTTTTTTTAATTTATTTTTTATATATACAGTGTTCCACAGGCATATGCATGTCAGAAGCAGACACCAGATCATCATAGATGATTGTGAGCCACCAGGTGGTTGCTGGGAATTGAACTCAGGACCTCTGGAAAAGCAGCCAGTGCTCTCAACCTCTGATCCACTTCTCCAGCGGCGCATTGTTCTTTGATGATTCATCTGTAACCATCAGACAAGGTTTGCCCCAGACAGGATGCCCCACAAATTAAAGACAGACTAAAAAGGGGGTTGTGATTTAATTTTAAAACTCTTTGTAACTTCTGTAAGAGGAAAAACAAAGTGTATTAGTCAGAGTCACGCATGGTGGCTCAAGCCCGTAATCTCAGTATGTGGGAGGCTAAGGCAGGAGGGGAGGCCATCCTGAGCTAGAGAGTGAAACCTTGTCTCAAAAACACCGGGGGCAGAGCTCTCTTGGGGTGTCCTATGTTTCAGCTCCCTTCCTGTTGCTGTGGTAAAACACTCCCGCCTAAAGCATTTTGGGGAAGGAAGGGTTTGCTCTGCTTACTTTGACTTTCAAGTCACAACCCATCCTTGAGAGAAGTCAGGCATTCAAGACAGGAACAATGAAGGAACGCTACTTGCTGGCTCTCTCCCTCACTGGTTCAAGCTTAGCTAACTCTCATTTACAACCCAGGATCACCTGCCTACAGCCAGCACTGCCCACAGTCGTCTAGGCCCTCCTGCATCAATTAATACTCAAGATAACCACCCTACACAGACATGCCCACAGGCCAACCTGATCCAGATTTCTCAGTCGAGGCTTTTTCTCAGATGACTCTAGGCTGAGTCCAGTTGATAAAACCAAACTGGGCTGAGAACAACCATAAGGGATGGTTAAGCTTGTTCGGATGTTCAGAAAATTGTAGATAAGAGTTTTGTTTTCACTATACAAAAAACATTTCAGGATCAAGGACTCAGCCACCAACTGAGGAAGAAATTAAAGTTTTAAAAAGTAGCCCATAGCTGGCTAAGCACTGCTGCTCAAGAATCAGGGCCCCAGACCCATATAAGAGCCTGGTGTGGCAGGGTGACCCCAGTGCTAGGATAGGGCAGAGGCAGACAATTCCAGAGGTTCACTGACCAGCCAGGCTAGCTGAAACAGTGAGCTCCAGGCTTAGTGAGAGACCCTGTCTCAAATAGAGAAGAAGGCTGGAGAGCTGGAGAGATGGCTCAGCAATTGGGAACACTGCGACTGCTCTTCCAGAGGACCTGGGTTCAATTCCCAGCACCTACACGGTGACTAACAACTGCCTGTAACTCCATATGCAGGCAAAACACCAATGCCAATAAAATGAAAATAAATCAGTTATTAAAAACAAGAAATACATATAGCATACCAAGAGAGAAGGCAGGGGATCAACTGAGGAAGACATTCTGTCAGCAGCCTCTTGCCTCCACATGCACACCCAGATGGGTAAGCACACTTACATGCAGGTGCATGTATGTATGCATACATATGTGGCACACACACACACACACACACACACACACACACATACCACCAACAAAAAAAATGAGACAGCCAAACAGCTAGACATAGATTCCTAAATTGATTCATAAGTAAAGCTAGTAAGGTAAAATTTTAAATATGAGTTATTTTTAATGTTGAAAAAATTCATGCATAAATACAGAAATAGGCTTTTGCTCATGGCTGTATACATTTCAGGAGCATGGTCTGGGGAAGATTTGTCTACATATATTTAAAACATACAAATTGACACTGTTTAAACTATTGGAATCCTATGTGAAAATGGACCTGATGGGGCTGGAGAGATGGTTCAGTGGTTAAGAGCATTGGCTGTTCTTCCTGAGGACCTAGGCTCAATTCCCAGCAACCACAAAGCAACATACAATCATCTGTAATGAGATCTGATACCCTGTTCTGATGTGCAAACATGCATGTTCACAAAACACTGTGTGCATAATAGATAGATAGATAGATAGATAGATAGATAGATAGATAGATAGATAATTTTTTAAAAGATGTGCCTGATGGAGAAGCCTGATGTGTTCCTACAGCCCTATAATCCCAGCACTTGGAAGGAAAAGACAAAAGAATCAGCAGTGGTCTGTAGAAATGGGCCAGTGGCTGAAAATAATCAATGCTTCTCCAGAAGACCAGGGTTTGATACCTAGAACCCCCATTTTGACTCACAGGCCAGTCTGTAGCTCCAGCGTCAGGGAATCCAGGACCTCTTCTGGCATTGCGGGTATATAGTACACAGACACGTTTATGTAAAATACCCATACACATAAAATAAGTAAACTTTACAGTGCATAATCTTTTCTAAAAAAATAAAAGATCAAGCCAGACAGTGGTGGTGCACATCTTTAATTCCAGCACTCAGAAGACAGAGGCAGGAGGATCTCTGAGTTTGAGGCCAGCCTAGTCTATAGAATGAGTCCTAGGACTGAGAGGGCTACACAGAAAAACTCGGTCTCAAAAAAAGCTAGATGTTCACAGTCAGATTAAATACATAGTTTATAGCAGAGCAAGCTAAATATTATAGAGGAAATAATAAGTTTATAAAGATATGCCTTATTGATAAGCACTCATTTTCCTTAGCAACTGAAGGTTAGCAATGCACACTCACATCGGGCTCACCCCTCACCAATCTTCTCACTAGTTGCTCTAACTTTACCAAATAGTATGTTAATGACCACCAGGTGTCCCTGGGGCTTGAAAACCTCTAGAGGAAAAGGTCTGATTAAGTCTCTGTTCTTCAAGGAACTTCTATGCCCCCTTATAATAATGCACTTGGCAGCCTGGGACCCTCATCTCCTGCCTGAACAATTCTACTAGCAACCTGTGAGGAGCCTACAGCCACAATCTGCACTCAGCTGTATGTATGCCTGCTTCCTTTCTATTCTAGCACACCCTAAAATATATTCCTACCTCCCACCTGCCAGAACCACAGAAAACAGGCCAATGTGGCCTAGACTGTTTTGGAGTATCCACTGAGTGAACTGTTAGGGGAGGTCCCTATTTATGGTCTTATGCCTATGCAAAAGTTGATGCACATAGGATTAAAAATCAGAGGTATCTTTAGAAGGAAGCAAAGTCTTACATAATCTAAGCCTCTCAATCAAAATTGAACCACCTGTGCCATGCCTTTGGCAACCAAATTCTTTCTCTGATGCCCATAAAAGAAAGCCCCAAGCAATAATCATAAAACACATTTCTTCCTGTTCTGTACTACAACTTTACTTTGAATTAAGCATTCTTGCTGCTTCGAAATCTTGAATCATCCTCAGAAACATCCAGCCCAGACCCCTTACCACTGACCAGCAGTAGCAATTATGCATCCGTAAGCAGAGCCCCATGTCATTGCTCTGTGCATGGTCCAATTCTCACTTCCAAAGATCATTGACATTTCCATTTTAACCGTGGAGAGTGGACTCCTTCCTCCAAAACATGGCTGAACACATGCAGAAAGTAAGCAAACAGAAAAGACTGAACACTGGGTGAACAATAAATGAAGTAATAAGCAAATATATAGCGGGTAAAAGAAAGCCATGCTCTAACCTCTGTGGTCAGCCACCATCACCTCCATTCAACAACTGTCACAAAGGAAAAGAAACTAGAACTCAGTTAAGCACATTTCATATCACTCAATTTATCAAATCACACTCTTCTCTTTTTCTGAGAAAATACTCTCCGTGAGGGGCATTTTATTAGCTGGGGATGTGCTCTGTCTTGGAGCACGCAGGTGGTTATCAGAGGACATTTAACATCCTTGATGGCGCAGCTGCAATGGACGACCTCAGGACCCATTTTTAAGGCAGCTTTATGTCTGTGAGAAGTAGACAGCAAAGCAGCTGGTGGGACTGCTCCTGGTCATTGGGTTGTTTTAAGGCAGACTGAGGAGAGGCTGGCTTTGTGACCCTTTGGAGACACTCTACAGAGCTGGGGTGCTGTGCACACTATACACAGCTTGAGATCACTGGCTGTGCCTGTGTGAGAGAGGGTCCATGACTGCTAAGAACATGCCCCTGCTGGCTAGCATTTTCACTTATCTGCTCATAAAACAAGTAAGGCTAGGAAGCTACCACTTACATCTTCCCCTGCGGAGTCATCAGCCTTGTCCTGGCCACCATCACAAACAGGAGCCTTCCTGTGCTCACTGGAACAGAAAACCCTTTGTTGTAGGAATTAAACCCCCAGCCTTGAGTTCTGGGAGCGACTTTGTGGATGGCAATGGTGTTGCCATGGTTACCAGGCTCGGCCCTCCACAGTGGGTCCCTAAACCTTGACACAAAATCTTCAGGAAAATAAAAATAAATTTAAACTGAACTGCAGGTTACTAAATTAGCTTCTATGATGAGTTGTTGGTGTCAGATACACAACAGTGATTTGGCAGAGGAAAGATATAGATAGATAGATAGATAGATAGATAGATAGATAGATAGATAGATAGATAGACATACACACACACACACATACATACATACATATGAGAGGGGACCAGAGAGATGGCTCAGTGGGTAACATACTGACAGATGTGTAAACACAAAGATTGGAGTCTGGATTCCAGCAGCCAGGTAAATACCAATCAGGTGTGTCAGCTCACGTATAAATCTAACACTCAGATGGTAGAGGTTGGATCCCTGGGGCAAACTGAATAGCTAGATTAGCCAAAATGGTAAACTCTGGGTTCAAGTGAGAGATTCTGCCTCAGTATAGAGATAGAGAGCAAGCAAGGAAACCACTCAACACCAACCTCCAGCCTTCATATGCCCACCCCATGTACACACATATGTAGGTATCTCTAAAAACATGTGTAACCAGATACAAGCAAACAAACACACACATTCACATATACACAAAATACATGAAAATAGAGCTTTGCAAAGCTGTCTGGAATTGCTCACCATATGAGTTTTCAATTGAGCAGCACAATTATTGTGTGCTTCCCAGTTTGAGATCGTATATAAGACAAGTTTACTTTTGTGTTTATAGTCACAAACACAAAGTGTTGGGTTCCTTCTTTGACACTGAAGGGTAATCTACCCTAGTTCCAGTTGTGAGTGCTGTGTCTGTGGCACAGTCACCTTTACACGACATCAGCATCACACCTACTTCATGTCTCTCCCAGGGAGTCACATGAAAAGTAGCTTCAGTAAGATAAAAATGCTGTGGACATGGTTCAGTTCAAGCTTCCGAACCTGAGCTCAAATTCTTAGACCCCACGTAGTGCAGTAACAAACATCGGTAACACAGTATTTCTACATCCAGATGGCATGTAGAAGAATCCCAGAAGCTGGTGGAGCAGCCAGCCTGGGGGATAGAATGGTGAACAACACAACATACAGGCTGGCAAAATACCCACACAAATAAAGAAATGAAAAGAAAAAGAGACTCTCCCTTTCCTCAAAAAAGTTGCTGGTGGAGACCAACACTCAAGGTTGCTCCCCTACTCCACAACACACACAAAACAAAAAAAAAAATTTAATTACTGATACAGTTAGGTAAGAATTAACAATGACCTATTAAAAACTATAATTCATGATCAATAGTCATATATTCTTTTTGCAATCATAACTACTTAAGAAGACTCATCGTGTGCTGTATGGAGCCTTATAATGGGTGGTTATGGTCAATTGTCAACTGGGTTTGGAGTCACCTAGGAGACACACCTCTGGACATGTTTGTGAGGGTGCTTGTTAGCATTCAGGCACCTGCACTGACCTACCTCTAGAGTCCTGACAGGATCCATCCTCAGCTGCAGCCATAAGAGCAGTGGCTGCACCCACCACATGCATTCACTGTGCCCCCTTATAAAAGGCTAGCCCTGCCTGGCTCTTACTTCTTTCTCTTTCTTTTCTCTCATCCTCAGGGACAAAGCAATTCCCTGCTCCCTTCTCTGTCCCTCTTTCTCCTCCCCTCAATAAACCTCCCACGTGGGCTCTGTGCTACTCCTTCCCATCACTTTCAAAATACAACAGTACTTCTTGAGAAGTTTAACTGAAGAGGAAAGATGGCACATGTTAAGGAGCTGGGGTCTGGGACTGAACAGCAATGGGAAAATAAAGCAAGCCCCAACATAAAAACACAGCTCTCACCTCAAAGGAGATAAGAAAGAGTTTACTCTATAGCCAAATATGACTGGCCAGAAACATAGACTCAGGTCACCTCGAATTTCATGTTTCAATGTAATAACTGTATGAAGAAGTTTTTTTTTCAGTAAATGAACAAAGAAAAGTCATAAAGCAAGGCATAGATCTTTAGCTCTCAACCAACCAGCTCCCAACCATCCAGATGGATTAGAATGCCATTCAGTAGCATCAAAAGCCTGTAGCAGCAATTATCATAAAGCAAGGAAACCACTGCTAACCAGACTTGGATGATATCATATATGGCATTCTAAAAGCCCTTTAGTTGGTCAGAAACTTCTGGCTACAAATGGCACTCCAACATGGGTCAATCACATCCACATAAAGCCGAAAAAGCTTAAAAAGGGTTCTAGATCACAGAAACAGAGCCAAAATGAGCTTCCAAGTTATGTCTCTCACATGAGCCATGGTACAGAGATGCCCTGGCATGGCGTGTGAGCCTGAGCTAAAGATTGTTGAGCTTTCAGAGTATATCTTAAGCTACAACAAGGCCAGTTCCCAAAGTCTCACAAGAGCCTTAGTACAAGCACAAGCTACATATGATGGATTTAAGGTTTCTGTTTTTACAGGCAAAAAAGGAAATAGAGTCAACAAAGCTTCTTGGAGGCATCATTTTCTGGAAGGGCACTGCTGGTGGCAAGCAAAGGTGCCATTTTTTTTAAGTGAGGCTTCCTGACTCAGCCTTAGTGGCAAAAACTGTGTGGCTCTTTTTAGAGGACCTTAACTTAAATGGAGTTCATGAGCAATGGGTAGTGATGCCCTATTTGGTAGCAATGTGAGCCCTAAATTTCCCCAGAATTGGGATGGTAAATGTGATTCCTGCCAGTAATTCTGCCATAAAGGTAAGTTCTCACACACCAAGGAGCTGGGTGGAGCTGGCTGGAGCCAGCTGCCATAATCAAGCCTTTAACCCTAGCCACACTTTGGCAGATTAAAGGTATGGTCCGAACCACAAAAAGATAAGAGGTAAACCATAAAGACAAGACAGATTAAAAAAAAAAAAAAAAAAAAAAAAAAAAAAAAAAAAAAAAAAAAAAAAAAAAAAAAAAAAAAAAAAAAAAAAAAAAAAAAAAAAAAAAAAAAAAAAAAAAAAAAAAAAAAAAAAAAAAAAAAAAAAAAAAAAAAAAAAAAAAAAAAAAAAAAAAAAAAAAAAAACTCTAAATGATTTGATATATATGTACATATATATGCCACATAAAGATAAATAATAGAGTCTGGATTATATCTATTATTTTGTTTTCTTTTAATTTTTTAATTGTTAATGAGCTAATTGCAAAAAGACATTTGATTGTAAAGGCTGCTAAGTTAAACTAACATATTTTAAAGGTATCTTGAGTTTGAAATTTGGGTCTAAGTATATGTTGCTTTAGAAAAGAGGTTCTGTTTTTATTTCCACAGAAGATGAGAACCTGTGAACTGTTGTTTCCAGAGTAATGTGGTTTGATCAAGGAAGATTCCCTGAAAAATCTCTGATGGGAAAAGATGGACACATCAGCTTCAAGGCTGTCAACTAAGATGAGCCAGGCTCAGGACCCCCATAAGATTGCCAGTGTTCCCTATCAGTAGGAAGTAGCTTATAAAAAACTATGCCCAAATTCCCAAAATATTATTTATAAATGTTTGTTTTCATTATAAATGGTTAATGGTAATGGTCAATCTCTTTCTATGGAAAAAAGAAAATATGATATAGAAATAATAAAAAAAATAGATTATTTAATCTACTTTGGTCCAAAAAACAATTATTAACCTCAAAATACTTTACATTTGTATAGATTTGAGTTTATTGATACAAATTTTTTTAAACTTTATTTATTTATTATTTATTTATTTATTTGCCTTGGTGTTTGCCTGGAACTGGAACTACAGACAGTTGTTAGCTGCCATGTGGGTGCTGGGAATCGAACCCGGGTCCTCTGGAAGAGCAGACAGTGCTCTTAACCGCTGAGCCATCTCTCCAGCCCCTATTGATACAAATTTAAAGTTAATTTTGTTATACTACGTATATATTTCTACTCTTACTTAAAGTATTATGTTTGTGTAATCTCTTTAAAATTGTAATGTATAATTAATACAGCTTAATAATTGTCTATGATAATTAAATTTATAGTCATATCAGTTAAGGTTTCAGATATAAAAGATATATTTCAATTATATAAGTAATCTTCAAACGCTTCCTCAAAGAAGTTGTTACAGTCCTGGCCCAGTTTCCCCAGAGTTTAACAACTCTGCTCCTCTAGGGGAAGGTTCCCTGAGAGTGTTACAGCTTCGCTCCCTCACCTGTTTTCTGTCCAGGCTCCACTGCCACTCCAGCAAAAGAAGGTCATCCCTCAAACTTCAATCAAGAGATTTATTGGAAGGGAAGCGTCCAGGAGGGTGGCTGCCCCACCCGGAGTTAGGAAAGAGCAGCAGGGAAAGAGCAGCAGGCACAGGACTTCTAGGGGGCAGAGTTTTCCAGGGAGGAGACTTCCAGAGTAGGAGTTGGGCAGATTTTCAATCCCTGATTTGGTTCTGGTTACAGGGTCAAAATATGTTTCTTTCACCAGCTCTTTTGGGCCTGTTGGCTCTAATTTCAGGATCAGGGCATATTTCTTTTGCTGTCTCTGATTCTAGGGTCAAAGTGTATTTCTTTGGTGCTGGTTTCAGAGTCAGGGTACATTTCTTTGGTTCTGGGTTCAGGGATAAAGTGTTTCTTTCACTGGCTCAGGTCTCAGAGCCAGGGTGTGTTTCTTTCACTAGCTATAGTTTTAGAGCTAGGACTGGTTTCTTTGGCTGGCCCCTTTTCCGTACACGGTAGGTGCCCATTTTAGCCTGAGGAGGTGGTATCAGCACGAATGTCCCAGGAGCTTGGCAGCTGAAGAGTCCTGTCCACCAGCGGTTCTAGAGTCTTAGCAGATAACTGCTTGAGAAGTAACCAGTTCCCTGGGGACAGTGAAGTTGTCTCAGAAGCATTTGGGTCCATTGGCATGAGGGCAGGGAGATAGCTATCAGCATGCAAATGGGAAAGGGACCTTAGGAGGGAGAGGTAGGTTCTCAGTGAAAGGGTCTGAGCCAAGGTGTTAGTTGAAGAGGAACGGCCTTCTGTAAAGGAACTCAAAAGACATTATTAGGCCTGTAGGAGAGTGTGGCAGGTGAGGGTAATGGAGAGGACAAAACAACCTGAGTTCAATAGTGAGCCTGGTGAGCTGTTTAATGAGTCTGTTGACTCTCTCGACCTTTCCCAAGGGTTGTGGGTGGTAGGGGATATAGAGTTTCTAGGAGATGTTGGAGGCTTCAGACTCAACCTTGAGGACACTGAAAGTGAAAGTTGGCTGTTGTCTGTTTGGATGGTCCGCGGCTCCCTGAACCAAGGGATAATGAGTTCAAAAAATACCTGAACCAAGACATCTGCTGTTTCCCTAGAGGTGAGGAACACCTCTGTCCATCCTTTAAAGGCAACAAGAGTTAGGAGACAGAGTGGGCACGTGGGTGAAGTCAGCCCACAGGTCCTCTCCTGGTGGTGTCCTCAGAGCTGGTATAAAGGCTCACATATCTGGAGCGCCCCCTGCAGGCTGGCTTTGGCACATGCCTGGTGGGCCGAGTGAACCTGTGAAATGCGGACTTGAAGGTGGGTGGGATCAAAGATGGGCTCTAAGAAATGGAACAAAGGTTTGGGGCCTGTATAACTCCAGTATAAACAGGTTCCCATCACAGAGTCCACTCAAAGGACGAATGTGTGAACCACAGTTACATTTTAAGTTTTAATTATTAAGGCACAGAGATCCATAAAACAAAAATTCCCCTGATCTGCAAGCCTCTTGCCCGATGAGATAGTTCCTGAAATGCTGGAGGCTATTGTTTGTAGGAGATAACAAGTCACAGGTTTTCCATTCCCCTAAACAAATTTGTTTGACCAATCTGCATTGGATGCACTTAATTACATGTGGACAGGAGGTTCACAGGCAGGTGGTACCTCACAATGTATGCTTGCCCTGATCAGACCTGATGGGAAATGCAATGAATTATTGGTTGTCCTTCCTAGGCTGCTACAAACTGTGATTCTGGGCCATTTCTCAGAAATCTGGGTATGGACCTGGCTAGAGCCCATGCACCTGGCCAGTATTTAATTAAAGCTTGCTTCAAGTTTGACTTTAAACTGTATTATGTTCTTATTCTCAGCCAGTGGGATGTGCAGCAGCAGGGAGAAAGGAGGAGAATACAAGCCCTAAAGGAAGCCAGTGGTCCCGTGAGAACAGTAATAGCCATTAAGAAGCTCCAGGGGAGCTTTGGGGCAGGCAGCAGAAATGAACCCTGGAGAGCCCTGAAGAACCCCAGGTACTGAGCCCAGCACAGGACCTAACCTGAGAGCCTGTGAGAAGCAAACTGCCATCAGAGAGACAATGTCACTCCAATACACACAGCCCATACACATAACAAAAGGATATCACACTGCAACAGACTGAATATGAGCTTATGGTGTTTATATAAAACTCAGAGACTGTTTATGAAAAACAAGCCTTCTGAAGAGTGCTTTGCCTGGAATAAGATGCCGATGTCACACTTTGAGGGCTTTGTTATTCAGTGTAAACTAAGACCTGATACCACACACTCCACCTGTACTGTAATCTGCAACAATCTATCCTCTTCACTTGTACTCAAAAGGCAGACAATGGCGGATGCCTGCACCGCTTCACTTGGAAAATTAGTACATTTAACAGGTACCACAGTACCACGGGAGGTCACACCGGCACCTGATCTTCAAAAGAAAAGACTGGAGCGCTCCACTGTGCGAGCTGTCAAAGCTAAGACAGGAATAAGATCAGAAAGCTGCAGCAGAGATGGTCCAGGAATCACTCCATAAAACCCCTAAGTCAATCCTGCTCGGCTGGAGCTAGCTCACTAATGCTAGGTCTGAAAAGCCCCATCCCTCTCTCTCCAAACCCACCCTCTCAGAGAATCTCCAACAGAGACAAGGTGTCAAAAAGCCCAGTTCCACATTTTTAGTGGCTGCCACTGATCCTCCCTTGAAGTTGCCAGTAGCCCAAGATCCTGCCTAAAGCGGTCAGTTTTTTTTACCGTAGCTGGACACAAACCAGCCTGTGGAGGACACATCATCACCCCTCGCCCCTACTTTACTTTGCCCAGGTGACTTCTCCTGCCTGATCTCTGGGACTGGAGGACTCACCTGGGAATTGCTTTGCTCAAATAAACCTTTTCTTTCGCTTTTCAATTCTGCGTGGTCTGGTCTGCTGTGTCAGTGTAGAAACCTATTGTTGCATGACAGAAAACTTAGTAGTTCCCTCTTCAAAACGAGTTTTTGAAAACTCTAGCCTGTTTCCTTCAAGCTTCAGACTTGAATAAACCTGTCTTCTTAACTTATTTGGTGGAAACACAAGCAATTTCTGACCATTATCTACCTTGGTATCCTAGAACACTATCAAAAGGTAAGAGTCTGTCCCCGGGAGAGATACAAACATCTTTACCCGCTCCTCAGAAAGCCTCAGTGACAAATCAAAGCACAATGTCACCCTGGGGAACCAATAAGTTCATCCAGCTGAGTATGAGTGAAAGTTTCTGAGAGGAGAATGGGTGAGTCTCTGGGACTAGGAGTTAAAACAGACCCCTAAAAGGCGACAGATTGGGAGAGCGGCCAAAGATAGACCCCAGCTTCTTCCTCATCCTCTTGATTTGAGACTAAATCTGACTGCTTGAAATGAAGCCCTGAGGGGCTTTCTGACAGTTTAAGACCCCAATCAGGACGTGTTTACCCTAAAGTTGTGGGCCTATCAGCTTCCCTGTCTTTATTCAAACTGACCAACCCTAAATTAAGGAAAGAAAATCTCAAACCCTTAAAACCCCCAGCCCACCAGAGAAGCCAGTCTCCAGGCTCCTGAGTCTGCTCTGCATAAGGTCTGTCTGTGTCTGTCTGTCTGTTTTGTCTGTCTGTGTCTGTCTGTCTGTGTGTCTCTGTGTATTCTGTGTATATGTTTCTGTGTATGTGTGTGCACACACACGTGCTCCTGTGTCTGTGTGTGTGCCTGTGTTTGTATATGTCTCTTTATGTGTGTCTGTATGTCTGTCTGTGTCTGTGTGTTTCCTCACTCCCAGTAAAAGCATTTTTTTACTAGCTGATTCTGTTTGCTGAGTCTGAGATTTTCCCATGCTGCTGCCTGATTTCTTGCATTTTAATTTTTTACTTGTTATAGAAAGGGAACCTAATCAAGACCCTTAGAGGCTAACAGCCCCAGCATGGATGGTGGTCTCCTCATGTCACCGTAGATGGAAGTCTTCTCCAAGTCTATATACTAAGACACCCCCAGACTTGGGGACAGAACGGTTGAGAGAAGAAAACAAGTTCTCAAGAGTGTCCCAGGCTACCCCAATCCCTCCTCCACAGGCTCTGTCACAGGCTGCCCCAATCCCTCCTCCACAGGCTCTGTCCCAGGCTGCCCCAACCCCTCCTCCACAGGAATGTCGACAACCAACAAGCACAGCTGTGGTGACCTTTTGCAATCAGCCCTGTGGATCCCGTGAAGATGGTGACTGTTTTGCTCACAGAAGCACCTGGAACAACACAAGTTTGAGACGATTAGCTCATCTGAAGCAGAGAACTGTGTGTGTGTGACGTGTATGGACACAAAAGTCAATATAAACTGTGAGAAGACAGCTCCTTCCAGCCAGGAGGTCTGGTGTCCTTCTCCAGGCTTTCGTTAGCTGTGTAAACTTAGGTGAACTGTGTTCCTGACTCTGTTTCTTCATAGAAAAGCTGTAACCAATCCAGCAGACATCAAGATATTCTAAAGAGATTTGAGTCTCTCATTTGGCCATCAGGTGACTGAGACAGTTATCCCAAAAGAACTGGAATTTACCCAGGGATCTTGTGCTGGGAAAAGGAAACAGCTGATTTAGATACATTGACTTATTCCCAAACAGAAATTGTTCTCACTGCTAAAAATTGCCACCAGGAACCCATGGCAGCTGCCCAGTGTAGCTGGCAGCTAAGCATTAAATGAGTTCTGAGTGCCCCCCCCTTCTGCGGGATTTACCCAGGTACAGCCTGGCTGGAAAAGGGAGGTGGGAATGGCTCAGTGGTTAAGTGCACTGACTGCTCTTCCAGATGACCAAGAATTGATTTCTAACACCTGCATAGTGGTGCATAACTGTCTGTAACTTCAATCTCAGGAGATCTGACTCTGTATCTGTTCTTTCCTGGGCACCAGCACTAATGTGGTACACAGTCATACATAAAGGCAAAACACCCATACATATTTAAAGAAAAAAAAAATGTAAGGATTCTTGGGGACCAGCAGAGGGCAAAGTTTATAAGGTGTGAACAGTAGCAAAAATGCATATGTATATATGAAAATGCCATCATGAAATCCATTATTTTATGGTATATGTGTGTTTACATATAATATATTCATATGTACACATATATTAATTTTAGACCTGTACAACATCTTGCGCAAAATGAATTATCTGAGATAAAAGCATTGTAAATAATGTGCTTGTTCAAGCTCACAAATTTGATGTGTTTTAAATGTTGTCTGCTTTCTTTCTTCCTGAGATTGATAAACAGCATGGACTTCATCCTGCCACACCATGCTGTGGACAAGCAGGCAGTGGGCCCTAGAGACTGCGGCACCAGACCACGAAGCTTGTCTTTTGTCGCCACCTAATGGTTGGTCTTTATTATTACAGCTTGGGCCGCTTGCCATGTTTGCAGGGGTTTAATGATTGGAGGATTCTGAGAAAATATTCACAAAGATTCCCCAAGATATTTTGCAGACAGAACATCTCATTCTCTTCCTGTTCTCACATTAATCTGGAACACAAGAACAAACTGTCTTTAGTGCGTGTCTTTAGATTCTTGAACCAAATGGATGGAGGGCACCCTTTGGGTAGACTGACAGCAGCTGAAAAAATGAACTCAAGCTATTGTGTCATGAATTTTTTTAATTAAAAGTTTTACTTTGAATATTAGAGCCTTCTTTAGGCTAATCAAACTTTTTAATTTTCTTCTCCCGTCGGATTACCTTAAAATTAGTCAATTTCTTGAGAGGAGTTCCTGGTTTTTGTATTTTAGCTTTAATGTGGAATTTTGAGTTACTGGGGGGGTTGACTTTGTTTTTGTCTTAATGTGGAATTTGAGTTATTGGGGGCACACAGGTACATGTGACTATGGAAGCAACGGGTCATCCTCAGCGGCTGTTCCTCAGGACATGATCCCTCATTGGGAGGGTGGTTCACCCCTACATACACCCCCACCTTAAAAATCTGTGAACTTAGAGGTAAATTGATGGTGAGCCTAGTTTACCTCACTAATGTCAGCCCTAAGCGCCAGCAAGAAGTACATGGAGTTGTTGCTTTTTAAAATGCTACTAGAATATAGTTCAGTGCAATGAAGAAAAATGGATGAGGAATTGACCTTTAGTCCCCATTTCACTAAACCTTACTTTAGCAGAGGGAGAAATGTTTTTAAAGGAAGCTACTTCAATGATTTTGAAAAGAATAAGTTTAATTCTCTTCAAAATGTCTTTTTTGTTATCAAGATAACAAGAGATATTTTCCAGAACTTCTGGGTCCTCTGTGATTGCTGTAACCCCCACAATGCACTGCTAAACAGCACGGGGAGGTTAGCATCACTCCATGCGACACTGACACGGCCATGGCTGTGACAGGAGAGGACAAGCACTGCCTGGAATGGCAGCAAGAAGGGAGAGCCACCCAGTGTCACAGGAAGAAAAATGTCCCCGGTAAACTAACAGCAGTGGATGCTGTCCAACCTACCCAGAGCACAGCCAGGCTGCAGTAGCTGCGGCTGACCCACATTCCAGGCTACTGCTCCCAGTGCCGCATAACGGCTGCAAATCAGTCAGCAGCCTGGGTCAGCAGTAGCTGTTCTGTACCTCAGAAATGTACTGGCTATGAGGCTGCAGATGTCTTGTCCTACCTGCATCCCTGCATGTGTGAGTGGTAGCGCTGCAGCTCAGTCAGGCTCCACAGGGTACACAGCAATTTGTGTAACACAAAATGTGACACAAGACAGTGCCATTTGAAAACCTGAACCAATTAGTGCAATGAAAACAATCTACCTCAGAGTACATGGGACTTAGTCTGAATAGACAGACCAAGTTCAAGCCCATAAAGAGACAAAGAGGTGAGCAGAGAAAAAGGGAAAAAATAAATAAGAAGCCCCCCAAAAAAGAGTAAGACCAGATAGATTCTTGCTATCAATCTTTATTTATGATTGCTCTCTGGGAAGTATTTTGTTTTGAGTGCCAAGCCTAAAACAAGCAGTACACAGAGAAAGAAATACTCCTGCTGCATCACAGTAAGATCCTGTTCGCAGGGTATTAATGGAAGGTCTACTTGTGTGTAGCAAAAGAAACAAAAATTAAGCAAAGACCAAGAACTGTAAGTACAGTATATGTGCAGTCTTTCCGTTCAGCTTCACATTGATACAGTGAAGTGGGTACCCAATACGCCTCACTGCATCGGAGGGCACAGGTCCTCGGTGAACCCAGGTATGCTGAGGGATTGGTGCTGACTTCGAGCCCAAGATTTCATCATTAATGTAGAGAGTTGAAATGTGGCCGTGTGGCTCGGCTGTTCTAAAGGAAAGGAAATATCAGGAGAAGACTGTTAAAGACAGGAGTGTTTATTACAACCTCTGCTCCTCAGCATACAATCCAGGGAGGCATGAGCACAGTTCACCAGTTCTGATCTCAGAGCAGAGAAGAGAAAGCTAGTTTCTTTCATGAAAACCATGTCAGGTTTGTACTGTTTGTCAGAGCTAATATGTCACAAACACCAGAAGAAAGATAGCCCTCTGATTAGCTTCCCCGACATTTGTTCATGGAAAGCCGAGAGGCTACATCTACATCCCTAAAAATGAATTTCAATAACACAAGGTTACATTAGGAGGCAGTGTCAAGTGGCAAGCATTGGGAAGTAGTATTTATTTATTTATTTATTTATTTATTTATTTATTTATTTTTTAAACTTTATTTATGTATTTATTTGCCTTGGTGTTTGCCTGGAACTGGAACTACAGACAGTTGTGAGCTGCCATGTGGGTGCTGGGAATAGAACCCGGGTCCTCTGGAAGAGCAGACGGTGCTCTTAACCACTGAGCCATCTCTCCAGCCCCTATTTATTTATTTTTAATGTGTATATGAATGTGTGTGTGTCGTGTGTGTATGAGGGTGCCCACAAATTCCAGAAGAGGGCATCAGATCCCTCAAAGTTGGAGTTAACAGAACTGTAGATACTAGGAACCAAACTTGTGTCCTGTGTAAAAGCTTTGCCACTGAGCCATCTCTCCAGCCTCAGGAGGTAGAACTCAGAATCTGAATATTATGCTGGACATCATGGCATCTGCCTTTAATCACAGTAGTTAGAAAGCAACAGAAGGAGGATCTCTGTGTGTTCATGAGTTCTAGTCCAGCCTGGTATAAAAGGGGAGTTTCAAGCCAACAAGTATGACAGGGTGAGACTGTCACAAAAGACAAAATCAAACACCAACAATATTACTCCCCAGACTCAAGCACCAGTTTGGATTCCAGTTCTCAATTGGACAGGAGACTGTCTTCACAGTTCTTTTCACTGCCATGTTCCCAGAAGACCATGTGATGGGAGATGTCTTTCTGTATGTTGTGAATATCATTCATTAATAAAGGTTTGGACCTATAACAGGGCTTAGAAGGAGGCAAGAAATCTGAGCATCCATATAATCTTTATCTATATAAAGAAGGAGGGCAAAGTCAAGGAGATGCAATCCAGCCACCCAAGAAGAAAGATGTAAAGAAATAGGTAAGCCACAGGCCACATGGCAGGACAGACTAACAGAAATGGATTGAATTAAGATGCAAGAGCTAGATAGCAATATGCCTGAGCCATAGACCAGGCAGTATGTAATTAATACAAGCCTCTGTGTGTTTCTGTGGGACTGCAGGTCTGCTGGTCTGGATCATGGGCTGGACAGACTACAACAACCATGTTTTCAAACTGAGTGAGTATGAACTTCCTAGGCACGGAGTCAAGTAATTCCCAAAGATTGATCCTGCCGCCAACTGTAACATACTTTTTAAAAAGTCACTGCATCAGTGGAAGCCAAGGGTGAAGCAGAGTACTGCCTGGTTCACATATCTTCATTCCAGGTACTTAACAGACCATTATGGGCTGCATACTAACTTAGCACCCCCCATCCCCCCCCCCGACACCCACTGAGACACAGACAAAATGCCCTGCCACAGCTTCACTATTCTTTCTTTTAATTTTAACTTTGGAATTGGAGCTGGACACTAAGGTTTCTCTCTCCACTGTGCCATTTCACATTCATTATTTTTATGACCATCATATTAAAACTACATAGCTTTTAAGGAACTCTGCAAGTAGCATAAGTATTAACGGATTTGCACAGTTCTCAGGAGGCTGTGGCTCTGTAGCCATTTGCTTGGCTGCTGGTTCCATAATAAATATCATCACTTTTGCATATTTTTCCAGTTCTACAGATGAAATTTCATAAAACTGTCAATTTTTTCTTTCTTAAATATGAGTCCCAACTTTTTTCTTAGCAGTGGAATCATTACCAAAAAACAGACAGTTGACCATAGAGGTCGATGTGGCAGCAGTATAAAAGAAAGTGTTAGAGAAACATCAAGTCATGGCCTAGATCTACTTTGTAATATAAACATAGCATAACACGTTTATGGTCTAATAACAAACCGTGATAGACATTCCCACCAGCTCCAAGAAAACACATTAACCATATTTTTTCTTCTTTTTCCATGTAACCCCTCTGGATGTCCTGGAACTCACTCTGTAGACCAGAATAGCCTTGTAGTCACAGAGATCCACCTGCTTCTGCCTCCTAAGAGCTGGGATTAAAGGTGTGCACCACCACCAGCTGGCCATATTAACCATCTTGGATTCTTGTCCATGAGCACATTGAGGAAGAATGTCCACACTGTACACACACACACACATACACACATACACACACACACACACACACACACACACACACACACACACAAATGAGAGTAATACAGCAAAAGCTGCACTGGTATCACCAACAAATGTTTTCACTAAGCTGATTAAGCCAACGATTAGAGATGGCAGACCCTAGTTCTTCTCTTGTTCTCTCTCCCTCGTCTTTTATGAACAGTGTTGCTGTTACTTCAGAGCACTGAGGCATTCTTTTTCCCTCTCTACATGAGCCCCTCTGTGCACCTGTCTCTAGTCTGGCACCAAGTCTTATCACAGGCCTTTGCTGATGACCTACTGTGTGTTCAAGTACTTATCCATCATTATATCTTTTCAGTGGCCCTCACAGCTACAGCCCAGAAATCTGACTCATGTCTTTTAGTGCAAGTGTGATATAGACAAGAACACTAAAACATGTTTTAGGAGTTTTTTGTTTGGTTGGTACTCCTTTGTTGTTATTGGTTTTTGTTTTAAAGATATGGAAAAAAAAAACCTGTGAGGAAGCTCCTGAAAAGATCCTGCCTTGAAACTCAGTCACACGGACAATAGGAACAGCAGCCTGGCATTTGCAAATGTGCTGTCCGTGTGTCTCGTTTTGCGCTTTCACAGCATGAAGTGATCTGTATGGTTTTCCCTTAGCCTGTCATATCTAAGGATCCCACCATGTCCTTGATATCCCCTGTTACTGTGTCCCATTATTATCTTAATACAATCACATGTACCTACCCACCTGTACAGAACTATATAACTATTGTTTTATCCCAACAGAAGTTTAAAACCACAAGGAAGCAAAAGCTTACCAAATGTCTCCTGGTCCACAGTATGCCCACATGAGTGTTTGGTTAATATTAATAGGTGAAAACAGAATACCCAGAACTTAAGATGATGTGTAGAACAGCAGTAACTGTCTCTCATGACTCAGTAGCTAGCTCAGAGACTTTTAGATTAGGTTTACTGGGAGCATCATCAATGATAAACAGCATTCATTCTGTGGACATGCAAAAGCTGCTTCTGTGATAGGTCTTAAATAAAGGTCACATAGAGTAGGAAGTGCATGTACATTAACCCTTCTTTGCTCAGAGTGCTTCTTTTCCCATCATGCCCTAGTGCCAAGCTATGGACATGGTAGTGTGAAGCCCTGCAGTGCACAGAGCTGGCAGAAGAGATGTGTGTTCATGCTTCTCCCACCTCATGAGAGGTCACACAGGCCCACACAGGGACAAGCCACTCAGCCCCAGAATCCTGCACCAACCTGGGAAAGCTGAGGAACTGGCCTGAAAGGCCTAAGAGTCTTCCTCTTCTCCCGCTTCTTCCTTGGCTTCCTCTTCTCCGGCCTCTCCCTCTGCTCCTCCCTCTGTTACCTCTTCTGTCTAGTTTTCACAAAATCACATGATTATTGAGAAGCATAAAAGCCAAAGACATAATGAGAATAAGATGTCAAACCAGAGCTGTGTGCTCACAATGACACCTGTCACACAAGGAAGACATCGGACATTGACCGTCAGTTACCACATGCACAAGCACTCACACATAACACACACACTCACATAGCACACACACTCACACATAACACACACACAGACACATAACATATACACTCACATAACACACACACATAACATACACACAGACACATAACATATACACTCACATAACACACATTCATATAACACACAGACACATAACACACACACTCACACATCATAACACACATTCATATAACACACACAAACACACAGACACACAGCACACACTCACACAACACACACTCACACAACACACACTCACACATAACACACATACTAATACATAACACACACACTCACATAACACACACATTCATATAACACACACTCACACACAGACACATAACACACACACATAACACACACACTCATACATAACACACACATTCATATAACACACACTCACACAGACACATAACACACACAGTCACACATAACACACATCCTCACATAACACACACACTCACACATAACACACTCACACATAACACACACACACTCACACACATGAGAGGAATGTAGCAAAAGCAGCCCTGGCGTCACCAACAAATGTTCTCACTAAGTTGATTAAACCAACCGCTGAAGCCCACAGACTCTACCTACCTCTTCTGTTTTCTCTGCCTCTTCTCCCTCTTCTTCCTTAGGTCCAGAAAGAAAAAGAGAACTGCAGTAAGATTTAAGTTGAATTTTTAAGGTAAACAAATTATAATAAAAGAGAAGCCCACTGAATAAGAAGGACACTACTTATCCACAAGGTGTGCAAACAGCCAAGCCGTGATGATCTAGCAACATTCAGAGATGCAAGCAACTAAGTTTTTTTAAGCAAAATAAAAATGTCTTTTTGCCTTTATATCCTCTTAAGTATGCCTTTACTGCAGCTACAAAACAGTTCATAAAAGGCCAGTGAGCTGGCTCCGTGAGCAAGGTGTTTACTGTGCAAGCCTGACAATCTGAGTTCAAGGCCCAGCTTGCACATAAAGGTGCAATGAGACAGCTCTTTACACAGGGCTGTCCTCGGACCTCCGTATATGCACCACGGCATGACGATAATAATTTTTGAGATTATAATTACATCATTTCCCCCTTTTCTTTTCTCCAGCTCTTCCTATGTCGGGCCCATTTGCTCTCACTCAAATCCATGGCCTTGGCATGGCTGTTAGGCTACAGCTCTTTTTTTTTTTTTTTTTTTTTTAAAAAATATTTTTTTATTTATTTGCCTTGGTGTTTGCCTGGAACTGGAACTACAGACAGTTGTTAGCTGCCATGTGGGTGCTGGGAATCGAACCCGGGTCCTCTGGAAGAGCAGACGGTGCTCTTAACCGCTGAGCCATCTCTCCAGCCCCAGGCTACAGCTCTTAAAAGACACTGCCAGCCTAGAGAAACAGATATAGAAACTTTGGCCATCACCCTACAGCCTGTCTCTCTTCTGTTGGAGCCACAAGCAGCACGAGCTGTGGGCTTGCAGTCTCTCCCTCTTGCAGCTGAGGTAAACCCATCTCCTGATGCCCAAGCTCCAGGATGACTTTATTCTCTTATTTAACTCCTTATCGCCTTATGGCTCCTAGCCTGTAGGCTGAATCATGTGGTATGAAGCTTTCTTTCCTTCCAACCCATCCCCATAAACCTATAAGAACTAGAAATTCCTGTTGTTCTCTGCATCAAAGATTCTCCCACTTTTTGGGACCCCAGAGGCCTTTGTTCTCTTGATAACACTCTTCTGAAGGGTAAATCTTCTCAACCCCTTCCTACTAAACCTGGAACATCTCCTTGATTGTTTAAAACAATGGCTGAAAGCCATCTGGCCCCTGGCTGTCTCTCTGGCTTCCCTCTTCCTCATCCTTACTTCAGCAATGCTGAATCCCATGAAATTCTCTCACATCAGCAGCCACTCAAAATCAGGTTTTCTGGCAAGACATTTCCTAACCCAGAAGGCTGAGTCCCAGGCCCTCAGACTGGCTCCCACAGCCATCCCTGAGTGTTCCATATCTCTGGCTAGCCTGCATGCTCTCTGTGGGTGTGATCTGTCCCTTATTTATTTCCAGACTCTCTGGGATCCTGTGGCCAGTGAAACCAAGCTGTAAATGCAATAAGCACAAGTGAAAGCTGGGAGCAGAAACACGTGAAAGCTGTGATCTGCTCTGCCTCTAGGAAAATTTTCATTTTCTTCTTATCCTGCCATGTCATCAGATTAAGCATCATAGAACTATCAGTTCTGTAGAGTTTTACCATTTTCCTAAATCCAAGCACTTTCAGTATCCAAGTGTATCATTAAAAATGAGGCGACCATAGAGCTAGCTGGAGCACAGGGAGGGAGGGAGGTTTTACCACAGTAACTGCTGTGAGACCTTACATATCCATTAGTAACAGAAGAGGGACCCAGCACTCTTTATCAGTACTTAAAATGACCTTTATTTCTTGGAATATACTCAGTGCAGGAAGTCATCTGCTAAGAGCTCTTCTAGAAATAGTTTCTAAAGCCGTGTGGTGGTGGCCCACACCTTTAATCTCAACACAAGAGAGGCAAAGGCAGTGAATTTGAGACCACCCAGGTCTGTGGAACTAGATACAGGACAGCAAGGGCTACACAGAGAAACCCTGACTTGACAAAACAACAATAACAATAATAATTAATTAACAGTTTCTAACTTCAAAGGGCCCTGAATATTGTCATCACCAGCATTCAGAATACAGGCTCCCTCCCCATCAGGACAAGACTCTGCCCTCCCATTGCACTTCCTAATCCCTGAGGTTCTGCCTGCCAAGGGGCAAAGGCTCAATCAACTGATAAAATATGAAATGAATATATTGATTAAATGCCACTCCTGCTTTCAACTCTTCTTAAATTAAGGTATAGTATATTAATTTCAAAAGATTTTCAACATAAGCTCGCAGAACTAGACGATATCTGAACTAGACAGCTGTTAAAAAGCCAACTACACACAGTGCTTGGACTCAATTTTATGGTTAGAAAATAATTATATAGACAAAAGTATTATTTTAAAAATAGCCGTAGTTGCAGGGTCAATGAAGGCAACTAAGTGTTCACAGGACTGCCGACAACCCAAATGATGTTAGTCCTCCACAAGAGCCACCAGGAGCAAACATGAGAAATGAGATATCTTAGACCTTCCACAACAGCTATTTTTGTTGAGAACTTAGCCAAGCCACTGACATGGCACTGAGACAGAACCAAGGGCAGGTGTCAGTGGTGACGAGTGTCGGACATGGCTGGTGATGAGGTTGCTGAGGCCTGCCAGTGTGGCCTGAAAGGGTAGCTAGCCCTAGAACTGGCAGGAAAGAGCACTGGTGGTGTCCCCTGGGTTTTTGCCCTTGGCCAAGCCTTGGACCTGGGAACCACACTTGCGCTGGCCTTCACAAAAGTCACTTTTGTGAGGACTTGTTTGGGAAGGGGCCGTGGTAAATGAGACTTCAACCAAGTGTCACCAAGCCCAGGGCTTCAAGATTTTCAGATGAAGAGCACCAGCTGGTAACAACACAACTCAAAACAATTTGGCCTTTTCCATAAAATAACTTTACCCTGATAAGAACCAAGACAAACATGGGTCAGCTGTGATGTTTCCACCATCTTATGAAGTCTCATAATAGTCCCACTGAAACTCTCCCAAGCCCACCCCAAACCACAAGGCTCCTGGGCAGTGCCACCCCAAGGCCTTATCAGCCACATCCCACAGTTTCTTAGGTAGCCCCACACACACACATCACTGCTCTTGGTGCTTACAGAACCCACACACATTATTTAGCATCTTGCTATCCCTGGATAGCAAATCTCTTTAGGAGGAGGCTCCATGCATGCCTCAGACTCACTGGGACCTTTCAGTCTCCTGAACACTGAACTCAGTGCTGGACTTTGGTCCTTGGGTTCTCCCGGTTCGCTAACATTGGAATGCCCTGGCTCTTTTCCAGGAGGCTCATGGGAGCTACACATAGAAGCCAGCCATCACTCTTGGAGGAAGGACCCGTATCTGCACAGGAACGTCAGTGTGACTTATCCCTGGATATGTGATAAACGGCTGAAGTCTGCCGTTTCTGACCAAACCCCATTCAGGATGCTCCCTCTGACCCTCTCAGCACCTTGTCCACAGCAGCTAAAACAGGAATGAAAATAGCTCATCCCTCACAGGTATGCTGTCGGTGCCCACCTTCTTTCCCGAAGGTGTGAACACAGCACAGGTCCTGGCACTGACAGGCGCTCAGTAATGGACAGATGCAACCAAACTGTCGTGAATAGAAACTTACATTCTTCTCTTGGGATTCAGAAAGGTCACCAGTGTCTTCACTGTCTTCTTTGTGGGTCTCATTTTCTCCACTTTCTTCTACCTTCTCTGTTCCCTGTTTAGAAAAGAAACTCAAAGTATCACTGACCTTCAATAAGCTCCCAAGGAAAATGCAAGCCAGGCCTGCTGTGGCTTTCTCATTTCAGTTGTGGCAAGTAGACGACGCTAGAAGACCTTCTACACAAGGTCATTTGGATCCTGACACAAGCACCTCAGACTTGTAACAGAGACTACTGAGTGAAGAATACTGAGTCATCCATTTAAGGCTGGTGAAGGTAACAGATGCATAGGCAAATGGATATAAATGAATAACGGGAACTGGATGGGTGGATGGATGGATGAATAGAAGATGGGATGGATGGGTACATGAATGATAATAGATAAAAAACATAATAGATAATGATGATAGGTATGTAGATAGATACAGTATAGATAGTAGGTAGATGAAAGATAGAGATAAGTGATTGATAGATGATAGATAGGTAGGTGATAGATGAATAGATGATAGATACACATGCACACACACATGAACACTGGCACACACACAGATACATAGGTAGACAAAAACAAAAGCATGTTAAACCTATGCAGCTACCCTGAGGACACCCACAGCACCAGCCCTTACCTCTGTGGTGCCTTCTGCCTCTCCTGCCACATCTCCATTGGGAAGGGCAGACGCTTCCTCAGACTTTGTCACCTATAACCAAACAGTTGAAAACACTTGAAAATTCTCCTCAGGACAATGACTCAAATTTCAGAGTCTTTTAACTAACTGAATTATTCATATCTTTGGCCTTTATTTTATTCGCAACAGCAATGGGGCCCATATAGGGATGAAGCCATTGCTACCCACACTGCAGGAATGAGATAATAAAAGCTATGGCTAGGGAGATGGCTCAGTGGTTAAGAACACTAGCTGCTGTTGCAGAGGACATGGGTTCAGTTTCCAGAATACTCATGGCAACCCACAGCCATCTATAACTCCAATTCCAGGGATCCAATGCCCTCTTCTGGACTCTGCAGGCACCAGGCATGTATTTATAGACAGACATACATGCAGGCAAACGCCTATACACTTAAATTAAAATTATAATAGTTTTCAGAGCATAAAAGCAGAAAGCATCATAAGCTTGGGGCATAGCCCCACATAATAATCTGAACTTAGAATGGTCCCCAGCTTTTTGAAACATCAGATTACCTTCATGACAGACACTCTTCAAGCATACCATCTGTTGCCACCCTTGTATGACAATTAATCTTTAGAATTTGCAATATATCTAATGCTACTGATACATATTAGCTATTGGAAGAATTTGTTATTTTCCTATTTTTGTGAGCTTTGAAACAAAAACAAGAACATGCTATGCCTCATGCCTTTTTAGCTTAATAAATCATGGATATTTATCCAGGTAAAGTAATACCTTTATAATTCATTCTTTATAGCACCTACTTAATATTCTAATTGATGGATAGTCAACGTGTCCCCATGTTTGTGACTCTATGACTAACAGTATAATATGAAAAATTAAAATGGTGGAAATATTTTTATCAGGTTCCTTTTCAAAAGGTGGAAATGTCTCATATCCTTCCGTAATGTATGAACACCCTCCTTTAGCCTCTTGACCAACTAACACAGTTGTGCTTTTTAATGGATGAGTATTCCTGGGAAGTAGAATTCTACCTTCGTCTTCATTTACATCTCTATCTCCTTTGTTACTAGAAAAGAAGGCATGCCTTTAATCACTTACATGGTCTGTTCAAACAATTTTGTCTGTGTCTTGACTATTTTCTTTGAATGGGTTTTTGAGAGGGGTCTCACTATGTAGCCCAGATAACCTTGGAATGCTTCACAAATGTGTGTCATTCTTCCACGTGGGCCATACTAACCTTTTCTGGATCCTTCCAATTTTAGTATCGGTGCTGCCAAACCTGGCATAATTTCAGCTTTTTGTAAGGACAAACTTATCTAATTTTTTTCTATAAGATATATTTAATAGTTCTGTGCCTTCATCTAGACCTTTAATCTATCTATAATTTAATTTTATATATGATATAAAATAATAGGTTGAGCTAGAGTTATAGCTCATAAAAGAATCTTAGCCTAGTATGAATGTGCCCTAGGTTCAATCCTGAATACAATTATTTTTTAATTTTTTTAATTTAAGGTTGATCTCCATGTGGTGGTCTGAATAAGAAATGTCCCCCACAGAGTCCTTTGTTTGAACTCTCGGTCCTCCGTTGCTGGTACTCTTTGGGAAGGTGGAGCCTTGCTGAAGGCTAGGGATGGCCTTTGGGAGTTGACAGTGTTGTCCACGTCCTATTTGTCTGAGTTAGGGTTTCTATTGCTGCAATGAAACAGCACAACCAAAAGGCAAGTTGGAGAGAAAAGGATTTACTTGGCTTACACTTCTATATCACTGTCCATCACTGAAGGAGTCAGACCATGAGCACAAGCAGGGCAGGAACCTGGAGGCAGGAGCTGATGCAGAGGCCATGGAGGATGCTGCTTACTGGCTTTGCTTCCCATGGCTTGCTCAGCCTGCTTATAGAACCCAGGACCAGCAGCCCAGGGACGGGACCACTTACACTGGGCTGGGCCCTCCCCCACATCAATCACTAACTGAGAAAATGCCTTACAGCTGGATCTTATGGAGGCATTTTCTCAACTAAAAGGCACCTTCCTCTTTACTTCTCACCACGATGGTTCCGTCCCTCTGGAACTGTGATCCAAATAAATCCTCTCTTCCCGAAGTGCTTTGTTTTATAACAGCCACAGGAAAGTAGCTAATATGGTCCAAAATGTTTTCTTCTTCTACTTAGACAGTAAGCTGTGCCTAATCTAGTTTTTGTTGCTCTTGTGATGCTATTGTGGTGGTGGTGGAGTTAAAACCCAGGCGTCATTGTATACAAGAGCTCAGGGCTAGAACATAGCTAAATGACACAGTGCCTCACTTCTGCATTGATGGCCTCTGTCAAGGGTGTGGGTGAGGAAAGACTTGTTTTCTTTAAGGGTCTGGCCACACAGAGTTTAATTATGCTCCAGTAAGTAAATGAGCAGCCTAAATGGGCATTTTTGTAAATGGGGAGATCATAAGAGTGAGTATGAATCTGAGAGGACTGATAACTGAGGTCGATGGAGTGCATGATGTTAAATCATCAAACAATAAATAAATTATATATATATAACCCAGGCTTTGACAGCTGGGCCATCTCTCCAGCTAAAATTATACTTATTCTAAATCGTCACTAGTGTAAGGTGAGTTTTTATTAAGATAAAGTCATGAAATCTTCATCATGTCATCAGCTGCTAATGCCATCTAGCCCATAGGTTTTGCTGCATAGAAACACAAGCTGCTACCCAAAGTCCTCCTTTTCAAAAATACCTCCACTCTTCTCAGACATGTGTTATTCTAGCTAGTGTGTGGTCATTTTTCCTAGCTCAAAAAGTTAAAATAAAGCAGGGGGGGTATTGGTGAAAGTAGCAGTAAATGGTTTCGTTAATTTAGAGAACTTTGAGTTGCTGTTGTTTTTTTTTTCACCCTACCCAACTAAATTTTAGATCTCTCTATTGCAGTGATATATCGTACATTTAATAAAAATATCCTGAAATATCAGAGGACAGAGCCGCCTACAGAGCCAAGCCATGAAGGTCAGGAAATGGTGACCCATGCCTTTAATCCCAGCACTTCAAGGTAGAGATCCAAGGATCTCTGAAAGTCAAGGCCAAACAGAGCCAGGTAGTGGTAACACACACCTTTAATGCTACCTCTAGGAAAGTGGAACGAGGACTTTAGATAGCTGGGCAGGGAAAGAAGAATAAGGCCAGAGGAGGCAGGAGTTCTTCCCTTCATCCGAGCACCTTTTCAGCTGGGGACTCAGAGGCACCTGCTCTGATGATTCCTGGAGACAGGAGCTACCATTTTTGGCCCGAGGAGTTGGCTAGCTGAGAAGTGTGGTCTGTCTCTCTGATATTTCAGCTATTCCCTAATATCTAGCTCTGAGTTTTTATTAGTAATACCAAATAGAATTTGTGCGATACTCCATCTCTTTGGAATGTGTTAGTATCACTTAAAGTAAAGTTAAACTCTTGATCTAGATTTCTTGGTGAACTTTCCCCCGAACATTGTATAGATTGTTCTTATTTCTCCAAATGAAATATTTTTTTCACATTTTAACTTGATACTGATTATTATCAATATAAATTAAAGCTACACAAAAGCTTACACATTTTTATATATTTATTGTTTATCCCAATACTTTAACTAGTATAAATGTTGATGACTTTTATAGAAGTTGAGATATATGTAAAATTGAGAGCAGGGTATTGAAGGACTGACCAGTCGATGCCAGGCCACCCCTGTAGCTAGAACACAGCACCTGGGGATGTGGGACCCTTACAACCATATCTGCTTCCAGCAGGTATTTGGTTTCCTTCCTCAGACCAACCCTTCTTATGTCCATCTTTCTGGGACTCTTCCTAGTGTCTGTCTTTCCTGCACTCTTGAGACAAGAGGCTACATGAAGCCTGTGCAGCATCTCTGCCTGGAAGCCCCTTAGCAGCCTCTGCCAGCATCAACACCCCTCCCAGGTCCTCTGCCCTTCCCAGAGCTCCTACTACACACAGCAGATCTCTCACATCCAAGCCTGGCCTTCCACACATTTCTGATCCTTTGTCTTTTGTTTCTTGCTAATGTGCTTTTCTCTCTGACTGAACTACAACGTGATGCTCAGTGTCTTTGTTGCTCATCTAGTTTCAAACTGGAAAATTCTAGAACAATATTATAAGTTCAGATTCCTATCTTCAATAGTCCTCTATCCGTGTTTCTCTGTGTCATGTGCTTTTCACTCCACAGCACCTGAACTTGGTAGTTGTTGTCACTCCCTTAGGGGACAGGCATTTATTTAAATATTTTGACATTTGTTATTTGTGGACCACCATTACAGAAAGGACATCAAAACTTGTCATACTTTGGGCTGAAAAATCTCATTATCTCACAGTGATGGCTCCTGGCACTCTGACAGCTTCAAGCAGAGAATCAAACGTTAAAAGTCAACCTAATCTATACAGTGGGAACTTGCCTCAAAACAAAGCCTTGAGATGTCAATTTTGTCTTATTAAACAGAAAAATTCCATGACAGGAAGTCTCTATTAGGATGTCATGAGGTGACCTCCTGAAGACTATACCCTCTGGAAGGCAGAAAATGCTGATGTGGAATAATCACACTCCAGCAGTTTACTGCAGTGTGGTGCTATAGCACTATAATAATTTTTTTATCTCTGCTAATTAGGGAAGAACTCCCACTACATATAAAATTGGATATTGTCCATTGACACTTGCTAAAATAAAAGATACTTTTATGGGTGAGCTGAAGAGATGGCTCAGTAATTAAGAGTCCCAGTGCTCTTGCAGAGGATGTGGGTTCAATCTCCAGCGCCCACATGGTGACTCACAACCATCTAGTCCCCAGGGCTCTGGTGTCCTCTTCTGGCCTCCAGGGGTAGCAGGCACACACATGGTGCACAGACATACATGCAGGGGAAACACTCGTATACATTTAAAAGTTTTTAAAGAGAATTTTATGGGGCCAGTGAGAGAGCTCAGCAAGTAAAGGAATTTCCCACACGTGCCTGAAAACCTCAATGTGATCCCTGGAGCCCATCTAAAGGTAGGAGGAGAGCATCAATTCCACAAAATTGTCTTTTAGCCACTGCATGTACATCATGGCACACACATGTACACAGACACACACACACACACCATGTACAATCAATAATAATATATAAAATTTATTTTTAAAATTTTATTAATTTTTATTATGACTAAAATTTATTTTTAAAACAGGATTTTTTTCTACTCTCAGACAACAGGGAACAATAGGTAGTGAGCTTAACTTCTATTATTTGTGTTAAGTGACATGGCCATGTATTTTTTTAATTTGGATCTAGCACATTTTAGAAGAGTGTTTTCCAACTGAGGGTTCCACCACCTACTCCATATTATTTTTCAAAATGTAGACATTTTCAGGCCCTACCCAAGACCTGCTGAGTCTGGCTTCTTGATATTCATGATGTATTGTGTAGCTGAATAAACATACACATTACATCAGCATTTCTCCTCTGCACCCATTTATCCTTGTAAATTAAGAGTCACATTTGCGAGTTCTTCAAAAACTAAGTTTGATGATTTTACAGATAATTCGTGAAAACATTTTTGTTGACTTTGTTTTTGTTTCGTGTGCCACAGAAACAACCAAATTTTCTCACTTCGCACATCGTTCTTGTCACCGAGAGTGGTGGTCGGTGTTGTCAGCTTGACAGAACTTAGATGACCCACTGAGCCATCTCGCAGGCCCCTCAAAAAATGTTTGCTCCTCTAAGTATAAATTTACATAAAATATTGGTATGATGGTTACCTCAATGTGTGACAAATAAGGATTTTATTAAAGTAGGATTTTTTTTAGATTTATTTTATTGTATATGTATGAGCGTTATGCTTGGTGCCTGAGGAGGTCACAAAAGGGTATCAAGTCCGCTGTAACAGGTGTAACAGATGTTTGTGAGACATCACATAGATGCTAGGAATCTAACCTGTGTCCTCTGCAAATGTCCTTTCCCACTGAACCAACTCTCCAGTCCTGCACATACTCACACTTTATTAAGGGTAGTTTCCTTTTAGAGAAGGACATGAGATAGTCTTCTCACTAAAATCAATACAATACCCCTACTGAGCAGAAGGAAGAATCCAGAAGCATGTCACAGCCCACCCACACCAGTCACAGTTCTCCCTACCCTCACTGCAACAACGTGGTGCTCACCTCAGGTCTCAGAATGTTCCAGACTCAGGAAATGTGCACTTCCTCCTCTCTTTGTTCTAATTCCTTACCACTGCTCCTCATCTTTGCATACTAAAGTGGCCCGAGCACCTCAGCCAAGAAATATACCATGCACACTACTGTGTGCATGTGTGTCTGTGGTGCATGTATTTCTATGTGTGCATGTGTGTGAAGGTCAGAGGCCAATGACTTAATCATTCTGCTTTTTTTCTTTTCTCTTCATTTTTTTTTTTCTTTTTTGAGAATGCACGCTCACAGAGCCTGAAGCCCACCAGTTCACTAAGATGGCTGGCCAGTGAGCTGTTAGGATTCACCTGTCTCCCCACCCCATCCCCCAATGCTTGATTACAGTTACCACACCTAGCCTTTTCACATTGCCTTTTGGGATCAAACTCAGGTCCTCACACTGTGTAGCCAAAATTCTGCCCTCTGAACTGTATTCACAGCTCCTACCACTATGTCCTAAATATAATGTTTAAACAAAAATGGTTCCTTTAAGTACGTCTTATCCCAAATAAAAATCCTAAATTACATGTACTAGCCTTCAGCACTAGTATGTAGGATATACAGCATTTAAGTTCAACAAAGCAAACAGCATTAAATTACAAGAAAACTGAGTTTTGGGGTTTTTTTCCCACTCTACAGGCATAATCAGCCTCAAAAACTATACATAGTAGCATTTGAAGAAAGCATTAGTTCAAGGTGTATAGTAGCCTTCACATTAATAAACCTCCATCCCAGGCTGGAGAGATGGTTCAGCAGTTAAGAGCACTGACTGTTCTTCTCGAGGACCTGAGTTCAATTCCCAGCAACTACACAGCAGCTAACAACTGTCTGTAATTCCAAGATCTGATATCCTTGCATAGTTATACATGTAGGCAAACACCAATTTACATAAAAAATAAATATTTAAAAAAATAAAAAAAATAAACCTCCATCCCATTGCCTAAGAAGACTGGCATAGAAAGAAAAGTACATGGGCACACCCTGTAAACCTGTCTGTAAGGTGTGGGTTTGCGTTTCTTGTCCTAAACTGAGAATTAATTTGGACTCATTCATTACTAATCTCTCTTGAAATGGATCTGAGTAAAAATAACAAAATTAATCATATAAATTATTTTCTTATGTGTCAGTGGGGGTTTTGCCTGTATTTATGTCTGTGTACCAGGTGCATACCTGGTGCCCACAGAGCCCAGAAGAGGATATTGGATGCCCTAGAATTTAAGTTAGAGATGGCTGTGGTTGCCATGTGGATGCTGGGAATTGAATGTGGGTTCTCTGTGAGAACAGTGTTCTTAACCACTGAACCATTTCTCCACCCCTAAACGAATTAACTTTTAAAATAAGAAAATTACACGGGGTGTACTTGTGTCAATAAAGTGTGACATATGAGAGTCTTGATCACAGCAAGGAACACAGTGGTCAGTGAGGAGAGTAAAGTGGGAGTCCACATGGCTGAGCTTTGTCATCATATGCACTGGTTATACATAATCAAGGAGGAGATGCATTGATGTTACATAATCAAATAGGAGTCAACACTACGGAGAAGCGCTGATGAAATCTATACTGTGCTTGATTCCAAATCTCATTTTCTCTCCCCTTCTTATCAGAACAAAAAGCAAATTCATATTAAATAGAAATTACTAAACTGAGAGCAAATGTCATTTACAAAGTTAACTTCCAGGAGCTAGACAGGAAGTCATTCGTGACTGCACAGGAGCCAGACAGGAAGTCATTCGTGACTGCACAGGAGCCAGACAGGAAGTCATTCATGACAATATAACGTCACAGTCACACAAGTAGCCCCCTACGTTTAGGTGCAGCATGAATGGGCTGACATAGCCCAACACAATGATGCTACTTAGACCTTTTTCCCTTTTCCTCTTCTGTTCAGTGCTTGAAACTGAACCCGGGACTTCTTAATAGACAATCACACTGAGGTGCACCTCCAGATTCACTCCTAGTCTTTATGTTTCTTTTGTTTGTTTTTGGTTTTTGAAGACAGGGTTTCTCTATGTAGCCCTGGCTGTTCTGGAACTCACTTTGTAAACTGTGGCCTCAAAGTCACAGAGAGCTGCCTGCCTCCACCTCCCAAATACCAGGCTTTCCTGATTTTTTATTTGTTTGTTTATTTAGGTTCTTTTGTTTTGTTGTTGTTTTGAAACAGGGTTTCTCTTTGTAGCACCTGGCTGTCCTGGAACTCCATAGACCAGACTGGCCTTGAACTCAGATTTCTACCTGCCTCTGCTTCCTCAGTGCCTTTGTGTTTCTTAAATGTTATAGAATTTATGAGAACAACATGAAAACATAACTGAAAAAAATTGTCTGGTAAAACCTTTGTGTTATCTCTCCATATATTTCCTCAGTGAAGAATATGTTAAAAATTGTGTCAGTGCTGAAGCACAGGTGCACACGTACACACACACACATTGGAATGGTATAGAGATAAGCTAAGCCCTATAGAAAGCTCTCTCTCTCTCTCTCTCTCTCTCTCTCTCTCTCTCTCTCTCACACACACACACACACACACACACACACACACACACACACACACACACACACCCATTGAAATGGTATAGAGATAAGCTGAGCCCCAAAGAAGGGTGACATAAAGCATTCTGTAAATTTATAAAAGAAAATCATGTTGACTTAGAGCATCATTGGTATACACTGGTCCTTGCCAGTTTTATCTTCTTTTATTATAGTCTGTGCTGGACCACACAGGGCATTCAGACTTACCTTTGACCCTGGAGGGGGTGCCAAACCAAGGAATGAATAAATAATATTTTCTTCTTTTGCAGAGAAGAAAGAGTCAAAATCCTTGAAGCAAAGAAAGAGAATATTTAAAACCATTATACACTTGGGAGCTGATATATGTACTGAGCCCAGTCCCCTTATCTATCTAGCTCAAAGCTTATCCTCTCAACTTGCTTTATCAACTGATAACTAACTGATAATAAAGTCATTAATTTTACATTTGTTTTTATGCATTGTCATTGTATCTACATAGCACAAGAACACATACACATATACACAAACACACAGGAAACAGAGGAAAGACTAGGGGTGTGGAGTGATTAGGGATGGGTGCACGGTGCCTGTAATGACAAGCTGTAAAGAAACCTCTTCCCCACCCACTGGTTTTGCATTCTGTCCTTCTGCACTTCCCTGAATACCAGGGACAGTCATATCTATATTAATAAAAACACCAATGATTGTCTTCTTTGTGCCCAAGCCTAGGCTACCTTGGTACTCAGGCAGTCACTGCAGCCTGATTCATCGACAGACATGTCTACTACTTCCAATAGGAACTTCCTCTTGAACAGGTAACCTAACCTTGACTGTGTCCAGCTTTCCATCTGGTGTTGCCTTTCTCTGATACTTGTCTGCCATCCTTCTTTGGGCATCAGGAGCTCTGCACAGCAGGTGCTCAGGACTCCCACACACCTGAAGCTTTCACCTCCTGGTGCAGAGACATCTGTAATATGAGTTTCTGGCCTAGCTTTTCCAGTCTAGCCACAAGGTGCAGACCCCGCTCACAGCTCTGCTGCCTTAACCCCAAATAATCACACCAAAGCTTACATTATTTCATGCTAATCAGCCTACGGCCCAGGCATATAACTTGCTTTTATATGCCTTAACTCTTAAACTCACCCATGATTCTTATCTTGTTTAGCCATGTGGCTTGGTATCTTTTCTCAGAGCAGCATCCTAGTCTTCCTTCCTCTGGGTCTGCTGGCATCTCTGCCTAATTCTTCCTTTTCCCAGTTTTCTTAGTCTAGTAGCCCTGACCACACTTCTTGTCTGCCTTCTGGCCAGTCATTGTTTTATTAAACCAGTAGAAGGAACAAATATTTGCAAAGTACCAGAACATAATCCCACAGCAGACATCCACTGCTTGCCCCTGCCCCACACCTGCTGCTGTCAGAGTGCCCATGGCATGGCTAACCAAGAATCACTGCAACCAATGAGAAAGCCTGAATTATTGCAATTTTGTAATCTACATTCTAATCATGGGGAAGGATACAGCAACAAGTATTTCAGAGTTTCTATTGCTGCGATAAAACGTCATTACCAAAGGCTACTTGGAGAGAAAAGGTTTAGTTCAGCTTATACTTTCAGTCCGCTACAGGAAAATCAGGTCAAAAACTCAAACATGGTAGAAACCTGGAGGCAGGAGCTAATGCCATGGAGAGGTGCTACTTACTGGCTTTTTCCCCATGACTTTCTCAGCCTGCCTTCTTAGAGCACCCAGGACCACCTGCCTAGGGGTGGCACCACCCTCCAGTGAACTGGACCCATTCACAACAGTCATCAGTCAAGAAAATGCATCACAGGTTTGTTCATGGGCCAATTTGGTGGGGCATTTTCTGAGTTGAGGTTCTCTCTTCCCAAATGACTCTAGCTTGTGTTACAAGGACATAAAACCAGCCAGCTCAGACAGGCTCTTTAGTTTATACCATGTTGTTTCTATTTCATGACTTCTTTGCCTGCATGTATGTCTTTTTACTGTGTACATGCCTGGTACCTTCGAGGGCCAAAAGAGGGTATCAGATCCCCTAGACTGGAAGTTACAGCTGGTTGTAACTACCAAGTAGGTGCTGGGAACCAAACCCAAGTGATTTGCAAGAATGCTTTTAACTACTGAGCCATCTCTCTAGCAACCCTAATGTCTTTAAAGCTTTCACAAAGTTGTATTAATAAATGGTTTATTTTTTAACTTTATTTATTTATTATTTATTTATTTATTTGCCTTGGTGTTTGCCTGGAACTGGAACTACAGACAGTTGTTAGCTGCCATGTGGGTGCTGGGAATCGAACCCGGGTCCTCTGGAAGAGCAGACGGTGCTCTTAACCGCTGAGCCATCTCTCCAGCCCCATAAATGGCTTATTAAAATATAATAATAGAAAGGTTATATAGTGAGACTGTTGTCACTCTCTAGCCCTGGCCCTTACTCCTATTTAGAGACAACAAGTACACACAGAACATTTCAAACAAGAAGTTGCCAACATGGTTGCCTCCAAACAGGACCACCTACCTTATGTCAGAGCAAAGTAAGACACCAGGTTCTCAGTTTAAACATAGCTAAAAAAAATTAACACACGACCACAGAGAATTATAGCAAGTACAGAGCCCTTCTGAGCAAAAAGCCTTGTGACCACCTGGATGGGAGTGTAGACCTAGCTTGGGTCAGGGAACTATAGTTAAAATTATGAGCAGGGGCCAGGTGGTGGTGATGCATTGATGTGGGATGCCTTTATGCTGTGAATAAAGAACTGTCTTGGCCTATATCAGGCATCTTAGAAGTAGGCGGGGATATCAAAGCATAGATAGGGGAAGGAGGGCAGAGTCAGACAGAGACCCGATCCATCCACCCAAGAAGCAATATGTAGGTTAACACAAGTGAGCTATGGGCCATGTAGCAAGACAGATTAATGGAGATGGGTTGAATCAAGATGAAAGAGCTAGCTAGCTATATGCCAAAGCCACAGGCCAAACACCATGTAATTAATATAAGCGTCTAAGTCATTTTTTTTGGGGGGAAGCAGCTACAGGCAGGTCCAGACCATGGAAATAGGCAGTCTGGGACTGCAGATCTGTGAGTCTGGACCCCAGCCAGACAGGCCAGAAGCTTTGTGTTACAGTGCATCCCTTTAATTTCATCACTCAGGAGGAAGAGGCAGGCAGATCTCTGAGTTTGACACCAGCCCAGCCTTCAGAGTAAATTCCAGGACAGCTAGGGCTAATACACAGGGAAACCCTGTTTCGAAAAACCATAATAATAACAATAATAAATAACTATGCACAGAAATTGGGGTGGGAGTGATTCACACTGAAGACCCTTTGAAATTGTCTGATCTTTTGGTGTGAGCAAGTATTAATTTTTCTAACTTTTCTAATATTGAAAGGAACTGAATGATGAAGAGATGACTCATCTGTTTTATTTTGGTTTTTTTTTTAACTGTGCAAAGAATTTTTATTAACCCTTTTCCAAACTTTATTCCCAGTCTTCTTCAGCTTAATTTGCTACAAAGAATGAATTGTGTTCAAGCGAAAACTGAAAAGAGCTGCAGTGTCCAAGGGGCTCAGACTCAAAAATATTAGCGATCTAGATTTTATCAGATCCATAAACAAAAGAATTTTAAAAAGCAGTCATGAGATAAAATAGCAGCTCCTGTGACTTCTTCAGAAGTCACCTCAATTCAGTTTGCCTCATTCTTAGAAGCCTCATCAAAATTCTCCACCAGATCTGGGACTTCTTCATCATCATCATCATCATCATCATCATCATCATCATCATCCTCTCCAGAAGCAAGTGGTGCTACTCATCTGTTAAGAGTGTTTGCAGGTGACTTGAATTCAGTCCCCAGCGTCCACATCAGGTGGATTGAAATCACCCATAACTTCAGGTCCATAGGATCCGACGCCCTCTTCTGGGCTCTGTAGGTACTTCATACATACAGGTGTGTGTGCAGAATCAGGTACATGTGTACACATGAAAGTACACACAGATAAATTTCAAAAATAAAGTTAAATAAATTTTATTTTATAAACAACCTATTATGGAAAAGGTAAAAATGAAATTCCTTGCTACCATAGCACCTTCTGCATTAGCCTTGTCCTTGTCTAGTAAAATGCATAAGAAGGGTGGGAGTAGGTGGAAAATAGATTCTCTTGTCTTTTATTATTTTGATTACATTTATTTACTGTGAGAGGTGAGCATGCCACAGTTTATGTATGGAGGTCAACAAACTTCTGTGAGTCCTCTTCCACAATGTGGGATGAGGACTTTCTTCACAGAAGAAATCCTTTCTACGCTCTGTGAAGCCCCCAAGTAAAATTCACAGGGGACTTGAAATAGACCACATGCTCCCCTCAGAGTGTACTGACCACATCAAGACTGAAAGCACTCTCACCCACAGAACTTTTAGTGAGCCTCTCAAGAAGCTGATCCAACTGTGCAAATCCATGCAGTCCCTTGCTAGGTTCAAGTGCCTCCCGCATAAACCCTTGTCCACCTGGAACCCCAGAAAGTGACATTATTTGTAAGTAAGATATTTGCAGCTGTGGCTGTTGTGTTAAAACCATACTAAGTTAGCATGAGTCTTTTTCAATGACTGTTACCCTTACTGAAAGTCTCTATTGGAGACAATGATATACACAGGGAGAAGCCCAAAGATCACATCTTCTACAAGGCAAGGACTACTGGCAAACCTGAGCAACTGGGAGAGAGGAATGGACCAGGCTCTCCTTAAGAATTTCCAAAAAGTTCCAACATGTACCAGCATCATGATGGCCTCTGGAACTGTGAAAGAATAGATATCTGATATCTTAAGTCACAAAGTTTGTGGTACTTTATTAGAGCAGATGTAGGCAAGTGCCTAAGAAGCAACAATTCACATTTCACATCAGAGGTTCCAAAGTTTTTGTGTAAAAGAGCAGACAGTGAGTCTGGAGACATTGATCAATCAGCGGAGTGCTTGCCTTACAAGGATGAGGACCTAAGTTACATCCTGAGCCCACATAAAAGAAATATAGGAATGGCAGTGCACATCTATGACCTCAGCACCAAGAAGGCAAAGACAGGTGGATCCTGGAACCTATGTCCAGACAGCTTAGCCTGGGCAAGTCCCATGCCAATAAGTGTAGTGGGATTATGTTTTGGTATGTTGTAAATATTTGGTATTTTTATGGGTTTAATAAAGTTTTTTTTACTACAAATAAAGTAATAGAAGCTGCCAAAAGACATTTAATTATAAATGCTACTAAATTAATTCAACTTGTATATTTAATAAATGAGTTAACTTTAAAATTAAAATCAAAAGATATACTACCTTTAAAAAGAGGTTTTCTTTTTATTTCCACAAAAAAATAAAAGGTTATAAATTTATTCCTAGTTAAAAAAAATAAGTTTGATCAAAAAAAATTCTCTAAAAAGTTTCCAGTAAAAACAGATGGCCCAAATGATCCGACATTTCTTTTTTTTTTTTTAACTTTATTTATTTATTATTTATTTATTTATTTGCCTTGGTGTTTGCCTGGAACTGGAACTACAGACAGTTGTTAGCTGCCATGTGGGTGCTGGGAATCAAACCCGGGTCCTCTGGAAGAGCAGACGGTGCTCTTAACCGCTGAGCCATCTCTCCAGCCCCCTGATCTGACATTTCAAAACACCTCTGTTACAATTTCCTCTGGCTCTGTCCAAAACAACTTCAAAAAGACTGGCTAAGATAACTCAGCCTTACAAACTACTCCACTAAAGACTTTTCCATAATGCTCAATTTTTCTTTAGATCCCCATAAGATTGCCAATGCCCCCATTCAGCAAAAAAAAATAGCCTAAAAACCTATGCCCACAATTCCAAAAAATAAATTATAAATGTCTGTCTTTATTTACAGTGTCAGTTTCAAGTTGTTATAAATAATAATAAAAACTATACATAAAAATTAAATTTAAAGTTGTTTTAAAAAGAAAAAAGGGGGAAATGTAGTGGGATTATGCTCTGGTACATTATAAATATTTGTTCCTCCTAGTGGTTTAGGCTGATTGGCCAGAAGGCAGACAGGAAGTGTGGATGGGGTTACCAGACTAAGAAAACTCTTAATAAAGGGGGGAGGGCAGAGATGCCAGCAGAGAGAGACACTAGCAGACACAGAGGAAAGAAGTCAAAATGCTGCTCTAAAGAAAAGTACCAAGCCACATGGCTCAACAAATTAATAAAAATAAGTTAATATAAAGGAACTAGATAACAGCATACCTAAGCTATAGGTCAATCAACATAAAATTAATATAAGCATTTGTGTGATTATTTGGGGCTAAATGGCAGCAGGGCTGCGAGTGGGTCCAAACCTCAAGGCTAAGCCAAAAACTTCTTAACAAATAAGAGATCCCATCTCAAGAAAGCAAGATGAAGGGTGCTTGAGAAACAAACCTCAGGGTTGTCCTCTGACATCCAGAATCTCAAAACTAACCTGCTTTAAACAGTTTCTGGCAAACAGAAGCTGACCAGACAGGTCAGTGGATAAAATGCCTGCCACACAAGCATGAGGTGCTGAGTTCAGGTCTCCAGCACACATGTTGATGCAGAGCACAGCAGCAGGTCTGTTAACCTGGTGCTGAGCAGGGAAGAGAAATAGGCTGACTCCTACAACTCTATCAGCCTGGATGAATCGGTGAACTCCAGATCCAGGGAGAAACCCTGCCTCAAAAAACAAAGCAGAAAGTGACTGAAGAAAACTTCCAGTGCCAACCTCTGGAGTATACACACACATACATACATACATACATACACACAATGAGTACACACACATGAAAGCCACACACATTAACTAATTAATTAATTAATTAATAATTCTGATAAATGCATTGAAGCCTGAATACTCACCCCACAATACTGCTCTTCATTGAAGATCTGCGGAGGCAAAGGGATCCCATTCTGAGGCTTCTTCTCCCCAGGCACATTCTCTCTCATCCACTTCCTGTTATCCTCATCCCCAGCTATGTCCAATTCCTTAAAGTCTATTTTATTGGCTTCCAAAAAGCCCACCACTTCTTGCTGTTTTTTCCTAATCTGCTTAAAAGTAGAAAAAAATATAATCATTGCTGTATTATAGCAATTATTATGTTTTTGAAGCATGCTTTGCTGATTTTATACATCAGTCATTTTCTTTAGATGTACTATACAGCACAAATGACTGTGTGCAGCATTAAAATAAAGAAAAACAATAAAAGCATACCTGTCAGTTAGAAAGGATCTACAGATGGTCAATGCAGCTATCAGTCCTGGCACAAATGGGTGTGTGACCCTATGCTAAGTGCTATTCTCAGCACCTGTCCCCAGGAAGGAAACAAGAAATCTGTTTTCCCCTGGACTTACCAAGGACCACTTAAAATAGACTCCTCAGACTGACTGGAACAAGCGAGGGGGCCTGGCCTGGGACAGTAAAACAAGGAAGGGCCCTCCAGTCAAGCTCAGAGGAGAAAGGAAGAGGCAGGTGCCCTTCTTCAATGGCGGGTGCCCTTACCCACGTTTCCTCCCCTTGTGGGACCCTGCTTAAGTTCTTCCTCCAGAAGGGATGTTCTTCTCCAGGTAGCCTCCTGAGCTGACCCTCATCACATATTAGCCCTCAGAGGACTCCTCCCCTTTATGATAAGGAGGGCATCATACATGGCACCCCAGATCTTCTCAACACTCACTCCACGAGGGCTGGAGAGATGGCTCAGCAGTTGGGAGTACTGACTGTTCTTCCAGAGGACCTGAGTTCGATTCCCAGTATCCACATGGCAGCTAATTCCAGGATCTGACACCTTTACAGTTATACATGCAGGCAAAACACCAATTCATATAAAATAAAAATAAATATCCATCTAGTGGGAGAAGGGACTGAGAAGCCTGGGAATCCCTGTCCACTGTGTTAAAGGTTACCACTGCAGGAAATGAACACCATGGCCCACTGCAGTGACCCTTTGATAAGACACCTTCTCTTTCCTGTTTCCCACATCCCTTTAGACCAAAGTCCTCTCAATCATCGTACATTGTGGCCCAGATCTTTGAATGTAATTATTAAGACGAGGCTGATACATACTACATACATAGCACGTATTCAGTTTCTATCAATGAGATTGATGACTATTTTTCTGTTGGGCCAGAATTCATTTTCTAAACATATGATCTTTGAAGACCACAAACACATATGTAGCTGACATAAGTATCCACTCAATAATTTTCCTGTCAAGTCACTGTTGGGTGAAATTCCCCATTCCTAAACAGTACAGATGTGGGATGCTGAGCTATCTCTCTTTATGATAAGACAGGAGCACTTCCATTTTATTCTAGATAGTTCTTTTAATATGTAATGATTATAGCCCTAGATCTACTAAAAAGGATTGCTGATAATTACAGTAATTGATAATAATGACAACTATAATGCTCATTAATATCAATTAGTGGTGGCTAATAAAAATTAGAGTGGCAACTAACACTAACAAACAGCTGCCAGTGACTATAATTAATAACCCTAAAACTTTCCAGGGCCTAGTCGGGTCCTGGCACAGTGCTGGGCACCCGAGTGTGGCACCTCAGGAGTCCTCATGACCAAGCTATGAGGTGAATACTATTCTTACCTCATTTCACAGACCAGGAAATTGAGGCTTAGCAGGACAAATGCCTCCTCCAAGGTCACACAGTCACAAATGGGAGTCACAACTAAATCAGCCATTCCAAGATCCTAAGTGAAGGGAGACCCTCCAGGATTTTTTAAGGCCAAAACAGACTCCTGGCTTCAAGGATGCAGAACAATAAACAATCCAAAGAAACCTGTAGCTTTATTCCTGCTGTCTAAAGGATATAAACAGCCACACTGTCAGAATAGATAAGAGGTCAGTGCTAGAAAGATAGCTCGGTGGTTAAAAACACTGGCTGAGGACCTGGGTTCAATTCCCAGCAACCACATGATAGTTCACATCATCTGTAAATCCAGTCCTAGGGATCTGAAGCCTCTTATAACATACATGCAGTATGCAGGCATACATGTAGGCAAAATACCTATACACATAAAGTTTTAAATAAATAAGTGAGTGACTGGTAGACATTTTCAACAATGAGCACTAACATTTAAAACCAACTCCAGGGGCTGGAAAGATGGCTCATCGATTAAGAGAATTGGTTGCTCTTCCAGAGGACCTGAGTTCAATTCCCAGCACCCATGTGGCCATTCACAACTGTCTATAACTTAAGTTCCAGTGGATCTAACTCCCTCATATAGACATACATACAGGTCAAATGCCAAGGCTCATAAAATAAAATGTATTTGTGAATCTTTAAAAAAAAAAAAAAACTTCCAAAAAAGGCTCACCAAAGCCATTATTCTTGAAAAAATATTTTCAATCTAAAAACGCAAATATGTATTCTCAGGATGTAGCCTGGAGGTAAGTTAGTATGCTTGTACGGCATGTGTGAGGCCCCAGGTTTAAATCCAGAGCTGCAGAAACAAAAATGCCCTCATTATTTATATCCATCAAGCCAAGTTCATAGTCACCAACAGTCACGAAAGATTTACATTTTTGGTCCCTCTGTTTGGAATTTTCCATTCGGGACATGCACTACCATTTTTCTTCTATTTTGGGCCTGAAGTCATTAGGGGATTACCGTGACATGTCATCAGTCTCCAAGTCTACGGCCTACAGAATGAGTAGAATCATATAAACATCGTGGATAGGTGGGTGGGACTGCCCAACTCTCTTGTTTTCTGCTCGCCTTCTCTGGAACCGATCATGAATGTTCAGGGCTGGGAGTGTGACCCTCAGCAAGCTGTGTTTGAGGCTGGCACCTAGCCAGGACCTAGAAATGTCTCTGCTGAGTGACTGTCAGAATTCCAGCTGCAACCTGAGACCCTCTAGGAAGTAGCTATAAAAGGAAACAGCCCCCTCTCTGCTCTCTCTCTCTCTTTCTCTCTCTCTCTCTCTCTTTCTCTCTCTCTCTCTCTCTCTCTCTCTCTCTTTCTCTCTCTCTCTTTCTCTCTCTCTTAATAAACTCTTTTCTTCCCACAGCCTCCCTCGTTTTTGCTAAAATCCTGGCCAAAACCTCAACCCAGACAGAAACTAAATCCAGCCTGAAGCCAGTCTCTGATTCCTTCCTGAGTTACCCATATTTCTTCGGCAGGTGGGTCTGGACAGCACAGAAGGAACGTCAGAATCAGGAGGTGAGTGGCCTCAAGAAACGTAGGCAAAGTCATGGTTTGGAATTGAGCTTTTACCTCGCACTCTGGGTGCCCTCAATTCTGAGAGCATTTCAAACGATGCCCCCAGATAGGTTCGCTATTGTCATTATGACATAATTTTCCACAAATAACATCCCATCCACCGTCTTTATGCTTCCACCTAATTTGATTATAGGAGGAATTACGCCCTGGGGTCTTTTTGGCGATTTGATTCATCTCTCCCTGATCTGCTGTCATTTTCCAAGTTTTAGTATACAACTTACTGAATGAATGGTACAGCACTCAAAAACCAAAGGCAGTGACTAATACCACACCGTGGCACTTCCAACAGGACACAAAGCATAGGTCACAAAACGAGCGAGCGTGGAACACTCCTTCCTCCAGTCACCTTTCACGCCCACCTGCCAGATTACACACCTCACACACTTTTTCCAACACCGTGAAGACAAATGCAAAAAGCGAAGGGCATTCGTGCTCACTGCGGCATGCAGTTGACTCACAGGCAAAAACAAAAACAGAATTCAAGACCAGAACTTGGGCATACCCACTACTCCTGCCTCCAACTAAGAGTTATCCAGAAAATCACATAGGAAGAAAGCCCGAAGGGCCCCAGACACCTACCGCTATGGACCCAGAAGATGTGGCAACAAACACTTTGATAACCATTTTGACAGTCGGAAAGAGGACTCCCCCTAACACACCCCTGCGAGGGAAGTCTCTAGACAAATCCCGCGGTGACGCTGGGGGAGCAGGTGCCAGGTCAGTGTTGGCCGCTGTTCCAAAGCTCAGCCCTCCCCTTTAACCAAAAGGCTAAAGAGTAACAGAGAGGCATCCTGGGTTTCCCCCTCCGTCTGGGATGTCAGGAAAATGATTGGCTGATAAAAGCAGCTACTGGACCCTTTCCCTTATCACTTTAAAGGCCTGACAACAGTCCGTAAAAGGCCAGGCTGGAGCTCAGCGCGCACCAATCACAGACCTATGAAGAGATGTCTAGGGCAGAGGAGGCGGGGCCTAGGGAAACTGGGGGCTTTGGAAAAGAAGGAAGGAGTCCGGAGCCTAGGGAAAAAGACCAGAAAAGGCCGCTTTATCCGGGAGGGCTTTGAACAATGAAGAGCAGCTCCGTGTTTAAAGTTGTCTAGAGGGTTATTTTTAAACAGCCCGGTGAACTTTCACACAACAGATCCCTTCATGAGTGGCTGCTTTCTCTCCCCCGTGTTGGGTGCTGTAAAGCTTCACTGACACCTCAGAAACAGGATCTCCTGCCTGAAGACAGCAACTAGGAAATTATCTTCCCTATTTTAAAGGCTGTGGGGCATGGGAATGCTTATAACAAGCTCTGGTAGGTGATTTGAATCACATTAAACAATCCAAATACAAAACGAATCAAGAAGCCCAGGTGCAAACTCTGTAGATGGCTTTCAAGATCAAAGTCAAGGCCCTGTGATGGCTGGCTGGCTAAAGTCACTTGCCTCCAAGTTTGATGACTTACCTGAGCTTCATCCCTGGGACCTCATGGTGGAAGGAAAGTAAAGTGCAAACATTTATACACATTCATATACATATGCACACACATTCTCTCTCTCTCTCTCTCTCTCTCTCTCTCTCTCTCTCTCTCTCTCTCTCTCACACACACACACACACACACACACACACATTGAAAATCATGTTTAAGGGCATTAGTGGCAAAGGCACTTAGGAAATTCTGTAAGCATCTACATTCCTCTAGTTCCAGACTTCTCCTTCTCCTGCTACTCATCACAGAAGAAGGGACACTGGTATTCTAGAGCAGGCTGGGACCTCTTTGGGGTCTAAACTTTTATCTAAGAGATCCTGAGATCTGTCCCTGTCCCTCAGGTGGGTGTCTATGATAAGAAAGGACACTCTGGTTCCTATAATACAGCACAAAGTCAAGTAAGTCACAAATCAAAGCTTAACTTTGGAGCAACATGAATTTGTGGATATAAACATAAATAATTTAGAAGGCAAAGTGACAACATGACCATTTAGGGAAACAATATCAGCAATTTCTCTTCTAGGGCCAAGGTTCAGACCCACACAGTCCCACAGAGACACACAGATGCTTACATTAATTTTACATTGAATGACCTAGGGCCCGGGCATATTGCTTGCTAAGTCTTTACTCTTAAACTAACCCATCTTGTTCAGCCATGCAGCTTTTCTCAGAGCAGAATTTCAACTTCTTTCCTCTGCATCTATTTGTGGCATCTCCTCTCAAGTCATCTCACTGGTGATTCTCTGGTATCTCTGCTCCGCTCTGAGATGTTTCCAAAGTTTTCTTAGTCTGGTTGCCCCGCCCACACTTCTTGTCTGCCTCTGGCCAATCAGCTTTTTATTAAACCAGTAGGAGGGACAAATATTTACAACATACCATAATCCCACTACAACTTCCAGAGGCACAGGATTGAACTTCCTGTGGGACATATCTCAAATCCAATCAGGAGGACAGGGTTACTCCATAGACAGTCTTACCACTATTGCACCAGAGAGCATATCTTGCCTCTCATGTCTATATTATAGCATTCAGGGCCCAGTGCTAGATAGACCACAGATGCCTTTTCTCCCAACAGCACCATGCATAGCACCTTCCAGCACTATAAAACCTAGCCAGAAGCAGAGTGTAGAGTTTCATGGTCAGTTCAAGATTGATTTCTCTGTAACCAAAATGTGTAGCATCTTCAGCAACAGGGTCTTACCAGCTATTTCTAGTGGGCAGCCAGAAGAAGGGCAATAGCCTATGGTATTTGAGGGTATCTCTGACCAACAATTCATAGGGAGTGTTTGAGGGGCCTCTTAGGTCTCTCTGACCAAAGACTCATAGGGAGTGTTTGGGGGCCTCTGGGATCTCTCTGACCAGCAACTCATGGAGAGTGTTTGGGAGGAGGATCTCTGGGGTCTCTCTGACCAGCAACTCATGGAGAGGTAACTCATGTCTGGTACTGAGGTTTTCATTTAAAATCCCAAGTTTTCAAAAAGCAGCACTTGTCACTAATGTTCAAACCCTTTTAAAGATTATATTTTTAGGGGCTGGAGAGATGGTTCAGTGGTTAAGAGCACCGGCTGCTCTTCCAAGAGGATCTGGGTTCGATTCCCAGCACCCACATGGCAGCTAACAACTGTCTGTAGTTCCAGTTCCAGGCAAACACCAAGGCAAATAAATAAATAAATAAATAAATAAAAGTGTTTAAAAAAAAGATTATATTTTTAATTAGCTTACAAACAAATGGGGTTTCATGAGGTTACTTCACACATCTGTAGCTCAATCTTTTCCTATCCTTCTTCTCCTCATCCTCCTATTCCCACACACCCCCTTATTCAGTTGCCAGTGTTCACCCCATTCTTTCATGTCATACATAAGCTTCTTATTACAGTGGATACTGCTTACATCAGACACACGTTACCATTGAAAGTATTGAAAATGAACAACTGAGGGCTCAACCATAGTCAAGACTCGGTGTACACAAAAGAGGAAGAAGGACTAATGTAAAAGCAAGAGGCTGGGGAGGAGCACTGTGAAATGCTGTCCTCTGTTGTCACACATAAACTCACAGTACCTGTGGTTATCTACATAGAGCCTGCACAGGATCAAGCCAGTTAAAATTCCCAGCTTGGAGAAGGGATATGCTCCTGAGGCCCAATTCTTAGCTAAGAAGCTATTGGCAGTGCATGGCTGCTAGCAAAAGGAGAGTCACTTTTCTTTATGAGTGTGATTACTAGAAGACTCCCCATGTCCTGGTGGATGATTCCACAGCTGGTACTAAGTGGATAATCATAAAGTGGGAGGAGCTTTTGGTGGGAGGTCCGATGGGAGAAGTGTGGATAGAGTCAAGATCCTTTATATACATGTATAAAGTTTTCAAAGAATAAACAAAAGATTAAAATTTTTAAATTAGCTTAGACTTCAACATGCAAAGTTAACTATTCCCAAAATTAGGACCTCCATGTAGGCACAAGCATTCTCCAAACTTGTCTCTAGAGCTATTTTAAGGCCCTCTGAAGGTTAAAAACTAATTTTATACTTATTATTTTCTGTTTTCAAAATATCTATACTGTTTATATGCTATTTTTTCCTACACACAAAAATACTTCTCATATCTTAAAGTCCATTATGTGAGCATGCTATGTTTTCCCTCTGGGGACTGTGTAAGACAGTAGTAAGCTAGAGCATACTTTTTACTGGCTGTGAACACTAGAAATATAAACTATGGCTGCGTTCTTGTGTTCTGTGGAAAATACATACCCCTGCTCAAAGACTAAAATATGCATTCAATAATGATGTCTCCTCCAACTGCCATCTGCAAGGCTCACAGGAGGAAAACAGCTGAAGTGATAGCTGCCCACTTTTGGGAGTTGATCGTCAGCCAGCTCCACCCCTCCTTCGATCGAGACAACCCTATCTTAGCACCCACTCAGAGAGAGCACATAGATCTCATTCTCTTAACATGGTACAAATGAAGCTCTGCAATGCTTCCCTCAAATTCCCAGGTCCTCCTTTTTCATGATTGTGATGGTTTTCATAAAAATGGATGGCCCCCATAGGCTCATAAGAATGGCCTTGTTAGAGGAAATGTGTCACTGGAGACAGGCTTAGAGCTCTCAGATGCCCAACCCATGCCCAGTGGACATTTTCTTCCTGCTGTCTGCCAGTCCAGATGTAGAACTTTCAGCTCCTTCTCCAGCACCCTATCTCCATCCCACCATGCTTCCTGCTATGACCATAATGGACTAAACCTGTGAACTGTAAGACACCCCCAATTATATGTTTTCCTTTATAAGAATTGCTGTGATCATGGTGTCTCTTCACAACAGTAGAAGCCCTAACTAAGACAATGAATTTTTCATATTCTTTTGGGGGGTTTTGTTGATTTGTCAGTTTGGCTTTTGAGTCAGTCCACAGCTCTGGCCGTTCAGCAACACTCAAGCTATACTCAATCTCACAGACATCCCCCTATCTCCGCCTTCCAAATGCTAGGATTAAAGGTGTGTACCACCATGACAGACCCAAGTATATTCTTTTTTAAACAACCATAAACAATGTATGATTAGAACTCTGAAAACTCAAGAATTTCTTAGATGTTCCATTGCTGAGCTTGGAAATGACAAACAACTGCCAGATATTCCAAATAAATGTTAAAGCTTGAATTATTTTCTACCTCAGAAAGCTGTATGGCCAAGTAAGCATACAGGGCAGAACCACTTAGCCTCTGTGGTGGTTTGAATGAGAATTGCCCTCAGAGGTTCAGATATTTGACTATTTGATCCCCGAGCTGATCCATGACTGGGGAAAGATTAGAAGGTGTGGCTTTGTCAGAGAAGGGAGGCCACTCGGGAAGGGCTTTAAGTTTCAAAACTCATAGCAGGCCCAATTAGCTAACTCACTCCTCTCTCTCTCTCTCTCTCTCTCTCTCTCTCTCTGTGTGTGTGTGTGTGTGTGTGTGTGTGTGTGTGTGTGTGTTTCTTGTTTCTGGATAAGAGCTTAAGCCCCCAACTACTGCACCAGTACCATGCCTACCTTCACACTACCACGCTCCCTGCCATGATGTCATCAACTAATCCTCTGGAAATGTAAGCTCCCAATTCACTCTTTCATCTTGGTCATGGTCATGGAGTTATAGAGTTCCTGACTACAGGGAAAAGGCCATAGAGTCGATCTAATTATAATTAAAAGATGTATTAATTACAGCTAGCAGAACAGAAGTCTTGGAGACAAAGTTGAGATTGTCATGCAAAGGGGAGTGAGGTAAGAATTTTTAAAGGCAAAAACCTTGAGTATCTGCTCAAGCTACCTAAGGTATTCACTCTGCCAAGATTAGGTAGTCAAGGCAACCTCAAAAGCCCCTGAATGTAATTTGCATAAGAAAATTACAGAAGTTAAAAAGCAGTTACTATAGCATAATAAGCATGGTCATGGCTATGCATTTTTGGGTTAGGGGAGACATCACAATAGCAATACAAAAGTAGTTAAGACAGTGATATGTAGTGGGATTCAGGCATTCCTTAGGGAAGCTTAGAGTTGTAGCTCCTGAGTATCGGGACCCCTATGGGGCGTGGCCAGAACTGATTAACACCTGGGCAACACTGACCTTCCTTCCTGTTTTGTTCCTGCAGTCTCAGGGAGCGTGGGACAGCTCCACTCTCCAAAAATTATCTTAAGGTTCAATTTGTATTGTGAGTGTTTATATACCCCTCAATAAATATTAATCCTTTATGTGGTATATGACAAGTAAATATTTCTGCAATAGTGATGCAAGCCTGTAATTCCAACATTTGGAGAAGTAGAAAAAGGAGATCAAGAATTTAAATTCTTGGAGGGTGGTAAATATATGAAGATACATTGTATACAAGTACAAAGTTGAATATATATACATACATACATACATACATATATATATATATATTCTTTTGGTGTTTGTTTTTTGAGACAGGTTTTCTCTGTGTAGTTCTGGCTCTTCTCCTGGAACTCTCTTTGTAAACCAGGCTGGCCTTGAACTCAGACATCTGCTTGTCTCTGCCTCCATGCTGGGGTTAAAGGCATGTACCACAATTTCCAGACACAGATAAAAGTATTCTTTAAGAGGGAGAGAGAAAGAGAGAAAGGGAGAAAGAGAGAATATCCCTGTTTGAGCCTATATAACATATCTTTAATGAGATCTTTTTCTAACTGGAGAGCAGCTAGCTAAGACAATGCCCTACTACTCTAGAGGACCAGAGTTCAGTTTCCAGCACCCAACTAGAGTGGCTCACAACCACCTGTAACTCTGGCTCCAGAGGATATGAGACCACAGGCACCTGTGTCTGCATGCACCCATCCAGACACACACATACAAACAATTAAAAATAAAATAAAACCTGGTGACACACACCTTTAGTCCCAGCATTCAGAAGACAGAAACAGGCAGATCTCTCAGTTCAAAGCTACCTGGTCTACATTAATGGTTCCAGGCCAGCCAGCACTACATAGTAAGACTCTGTCTCAAGATAAATAGGGACTGGAGAGATGGCTTAGCAGTTAAAAGTACTTTCTGTTCTTGAAGATCTGGGTTCAAATCCCAGCACCCTTATGACAGCTAAGAACTGTCTGTACCTCCAGTGCCAGAGGATCCAGCACCTTCTGGCTTTTTCAGGCATTGCATACAGGCATGCACAAACCACACACGCAGGCAAAACACCTATATACATAAAATAAAAATAAATCTTCAAAAAATAAAAACATTTTAATTAAAATTTTAAGAGTTAAAGATCATCCTTAGTTACAGGACAATTGTGAGACCAACCTGGACTACATTAGATCCTGTCTCCAAAAAAACAGTAATTTAGAGAATAATCATAAAAAAAAATCTGATTCTACACACACTTGAAAACAAAAGATAAATGATGGAGCAGCACTGTCTATCTTTAATAGACAGAGACAGGTGTAACAACAAGTTTCTGGCCTGACTGGCTAGTGGTCCAGACCCACAGACTTGCAGTCCAAGACCACCTAGCCTTACAGTTTGGACCTGCCCACCACTGTTTATCTGGACCAGCAATCCCAAAGACCCAAAGAAACACACAAGTGCTTTTATTAAGTTCATGCTTTTTGACCTATGGCTCAGGTATATTGCTAGCTAGCTCCTTCATCTTAATTCAACCCATTTCCATTAATCTGTCCAGCCACGTGGCCTGTGGCTTACCTAGTTTGTTACATATTGCTTCATGGGCAGCTGGATCACTTTTCTATCTGACTCCACCCTCCTCCTACCTATGCTCCGACCCACCTACTCCTATGATGTCTGCCACGGGTCAAAACAATTCCTTTATTTAAAGAATAAATTCACAGCATACAGAAAGACATTCCCACATCAGACAGGCTGATCTCAATGAGCTCAAAGCTAGCATGGTCTATATAGAGAGTGAAATACTATCACTAAGAATTATTTTAAAAGTAGTTAACATGGCTGGAGAGATGGTTCAGTGGTTAAGAGCACTGGCTCCTCTTCCAGAAGTCCTGAGTTCAATTCCCAGGACATCATATATTGGGTCACAACTATCTAAATAGGATCTGATGCACTCTTTTGTTGTGCAGGTATACATACAGAACACTCATACTCAAAATAGAAAAAAATAAAATTTTAAAAAGGCAACTGACGGGCTCTCGAGATGGCTCAGTGGTTAAGAGCACTGACTGTTCTTCCAGAGGACCTAAGTTCCATTCCCAGCATCCACATGGCAGCTAACAACTGTCTGTAATTCCAAGATCTGACACCCTCACACAGTTATACATGCAGGAAAAACACCAATTCACATAAAAATAAAAATAAATATTAAAAAAGGCAATTGACAACCTGAAGGAAATATTTACATTTCACAGACTAAGTTTTTATATGTCAAAAGTACTTCCAAGTTAAGTTTTACAAAGTCTTATAGCAAATTTAAAAGAAGCTAAAAGGCGAGGTTCACCCTGGTAGACCAGGCCACTTGGGATGCTGGGTTAAAATCACTTAACCCAGTAAGTTGGAAGCCAGTCTGGACCATGTGGTAAAAGTTAAAAATCAAAATCCTAAGGTATTGGGTTCCATCTCGCACAGCCAAAGCAAAAGGGAGGATGGGGGAAGAGGGATTACAGTGTAAGAATAATCCGCAGTCAACTGAAATTCCAAGAAAGAAAGAGGGAGGGAGGGAGGAAGGAAGAAAGAAAAGCCACACCCATGTTAAGGATTCTAACATCTGATTGGCTAATTAGATTACATAATTGCGGCTAAAAGGACTATAATAGGTTTGGAACCAAATTACCTTGGGCTATCTTTAGTCTTAATAGATACATGCGCTGATTGACGTAACATTTAGGGAAGTACAAACAGACCTACAGATTTTCCTGGTTTGCTCTAACAGGCTTGGTATCTGATATTTTACAAGTGACTTATGACTTATTTAGTTCTGTAACGATTAAAACTTTACAAAACGTTTACAATGTTGGAATATGATATTTGCAGTAAAATAAGTCTGGGTTCTCAGGTCATATTAGTTCCAAAATAACTCCTCTTCCCTGTAATGTGAGAACCCTAGTTTGTGGTACATGACACCAATAAAATTATTTAAAAACCACCTAGCCTTCTTAATAACAGGGAGCTTACAATTAAAGATGCCACTTTTAACGATCCAACTCATAAAATTCTACCGTCTGAGCAACTTTTCTCTTAGCCTGTAGTCAATCTGGAAATTATTTCCCACCAAACTCATTGTTTTCATGCTCAGATTTAGTTTTTGCAAGAAGCCTTTATAAAACTAAGTTACCAGGGACACTCTGTTCCCGGTCCTCTTCCTAGCACTGCCGCCAGGAGCAGGGTCAGCTATAAATTCCTTCTACAGTCACAGCTCCAACTTTTCTTAGAACAAGAACTAGCAAACCAGCTCTTCGGCCCCAAGTACGCTTGAGCACAACTGGTGCCCCGCCTCCATTCCTGGGGCGTCCAAACTCAGAGGGGTGCTTGCTCACATCTAGTCCAAGTTTGCCATCCTGGTCACAACTCCAAGTACGCAGGCGCACACCTCGCGGCCCGCTCTAGAGGTCCCAGGAGACCCCGCGTGGTTTCCATGGCGATGCCCGCGCTTCCTTAGGTCCTGGGTTGAGGCTGCTGCGGAAGCAGCGCGGAGCAGGTAACGGCCTTGCCACCGCCCTCTCCCCCGCAGTAGGGGTCCTGTCAGTCCGGGCCGGCCTCCTCAAAGCCTCCCGACAAGCTCCCCCCGGGGGTCCAGCGTCGCGGGTCGCGCTCAGGCCTCCCTCTTTGCCTTGCCCTGGTGGAGCTGGTAACGTGGGCCTTGGCGCCTCCCTTGCCCGGGAAGTGTGGCCTGCACACGCCACCCAGGGTCGCTGGGCATTGTCCCCAAAACAAAGTGCGGAGATCGCAGGGGCCCAAGCCTCGGTGCCCCGCTTCCTAGCTTCCGATGCATCGGAATCCCGAACCTCCGTTGTGCATTTACCACCCCGTGGGTTTGCTTTTTTTCCAACCCGACCACTGGCATCTCCAGGTGCCTCTCCTTGGGGAGTCTAAACATTTTTCTGTAACATCCCATTTGTTTTTCACCAACAACTCAGACTTGGGGCTCTTTGTCAACCCAACTTTCCCTGAGTGATTTACAGTTGCCTTGACAACAGTTAATTCGTTTCAGGCCAGCATTTTGTGACCGTACATGACATTGAACCTGTTTTCTGTTTCACTTTAGATAGATTCATCCAGATCCAGAGACTCAAAACCCATATAAATGCCAGTGAACCCAAAATGTGTATATTCAGTACCGGCCCCTTCTCTGAACGTCAGACAGGTGGACTTAGTCGCAGCCTGACACTGTCTTAGCATGTTTCCAAGGCATTTCAATGCCAGCTTGACTCTAGCGCCTGATAACCCCGCAGCCAGGCTCCTCCCACACTCATAATCCACCCGGTTGCTGGAAACTCCTTTCTTCCACTGACTCAGGCTTTGGTGTCTAGCTTGATTTTATTAGCACACCTCTCACAATACACCCAGCATAGATTCATAGCTGTCCCAACCCCCAATGTCACCACGGTCAGTCCCTGGATTATTTCAGTAATTTGATTGGTTTTTCCTACTATGTCCTTTCTCTACTTGAGCAAGGTCATTTTATACTAATAAGGTTTGATGGGACTTAGAAATTCATTCTTCCCATGAGTAAAAGTAGTATTTTAGGCTGGATGGTGGTAGTGCACATCTTTAATCCCATCAGTAGGATCTCTGTAAAATTAAGGCCAGCCTGGTCTGGTCTACCGAGTGCCAGGGCTACACAGAAAAACTCTGTCTCAAAATAAAAAACAGAACCAGTATTTTAGTATGTATTTTTTAAAATTCCCAATTTTAAAGCAAGACGAACTAAGCAGGGTAGAGCTGACAAATTAAAACTCGACTCCCCGGATTCAAACCGTGGAGAGAATTTTTAAAGGGACTGTACAGAAAAGTAAAACTGAGCTGGCCCCTAACTCTGACCTCTCATTCCACCCTCAAGTCTTCTCTCCCAGGGTCCTTAACAACCTTAAGTTCAGTGTGTTTGTCACCTGTCTCCCTAACACCAAGCATACATTGGTGCCTACAGCTAAAGCACTCAGCTGACTGACAGCACTTCTTAATATTACTCAGATATACCAGCTCACCGTGCACTGAACAGGAACCTTGTCCATTATAAACCATGGTGCCTTCACCCTTCACACAACACCCCGTAAACCACCCAGCCTTGGTGATGAGTCCAGAGCATTTTTCTTCATGTTGCCAGCACCTTGGTCCAAGTTGCCACTTCATGTCAGTCAGTTTTCCATAGCTATAACAATACCGATGGTCCCTTTATAAAGAACAAAGATTTATTTAGAGGTTTCAGTCCATGTTGCTTGAACCTATGGTAAGGACCACAATCCCTGTTGAAGGCATGTTCAAGGGACCAAATTCTCCATTTTATAATCTTCCCAGAGGTGTATTTCTTCCCTTTAAAACAGAACAGACCCCTGAAGCTAGTTTATTGCCAACATAGGAGTGACCCCAAAATATGCTTACTTACCTTTATGTTCATCATGATTTCCTGACACATGACATAGTTCCTGGCATATGACATGCTGAGGTACTGAACAGAATGAGTGTGCAGTGCATGCAGGATATATGTTAACTGCTAGGTATTCTGGTACAATTTCATTGAAATATGATGAAAATTATAGTTAATAAACATTGGGAAAAAGTAAAGTTAGGGGAGTTAGAAGTAGACATTTCTCTGATGGAGGACCTGCAGTCCTTCCTGGAGCCCATATCAACTTCCCGTGAGCATTTACCACTACTTGGTGGAAGCGGAGAGGCTGGGCTTCCAGTCCTGAAGGCAAGACTTTGTTGTGTCCATGAATTCAAACTAAGTAAATGCATGCAATTGTTAAATGTTCAAAACCCACCAAGCCAGTGTGCAACCATCCAAAGGCTGGAACTTGACACTTCTCATGCTAACTCCTGAAGAGGGGTGTGCGTGTGTCTGCCTGCCTACCTGCCTGTCTGTCGGCCTGCCTGCCTGTCTGTGAGAGAGAGGAGAAAATGTGTTTCACTGTTGGATTTTTTTTTTTTTTTTTTTTTTTTTTGAGACAGGATCTCAGTATGTAATTCAGACTGGCCTGAACCTCAGTATGTAGACTAGGCTGGCCTCAAACTCCGAGATCCCCCGCCCCACTCCACTTGCAGAATTCTGGGATAGGAGTGTGCTCCACTGTTTCGGGTTCAGTTATAGGTTTTAGAGTTGAGCCTTAGAAGTCATTGAGAAATCAGTTACTTTCTTGCCTTAGCATCTGAGGCCAAACAGCTACTTTATAGGCAAAGCTAGCATATATCTCCAGATATCTTTTTTCTGTCTCTCAATTTTAATTCTTAATTTCCCTTTGTCAGTGTTTAGAGTACTCAAATTTCTGTATAAAAATTAAATACAGTATTAGAAGATACTGTGTTTAGAATGGCTTTCTTTAAAATCCTATGATCCTGACCCTCCTCCCCTACACAGTGCTGTGTGTATAAGCTAAGGAAAGAGCTTTTCTTCCCATTCATTGTTACAGAAGATGCTCTGGCCTCTGCTTCAATTACTAAAGGATTGCTCAACGACTTCTTTGTAGTTTAAGGAAGTTAGCAGCTTGTCATGTATATTGGAACAAGTTTCCCTGTTTGTAGCATGCCACTTACATTTTATTTGTTACACAGACGTTTTCATTTATATGCCATCATTTCAATGACTGTTTTCACTGCCGCCTGGGCTTTATGCCTCGCCAAATGTGTTTTCTTCTTCTTATGGGGGACAGGGGAGGGCTCAAGACAGGGTTTCGCTAGTAGCCCTGGCTGTCCCAGAATTAATTTTGTAGACCAGGATGTCCTCAAACTATCAGAGGCCTGCCTGTCTCTGCCTCCCAAGTGTTGGGATTGAAGGTGTACACCATCACCTCCCACCAAAATCTTGTGTTTTCATTTAAGATATTTTTCTTAACTTGTATATCTCAAGTTCACCTATTAATTATTTCAGAATAAGACCTGCAGTAAGAATTTACTTTGGATTTGAGAATAACATGTAGCCCATGATGGTCTTTCTGTCACTTTGCTCACAATTATTCATTTATCCCAGACTTTGGTGCAGCTAGCTACTCAGGCACTGTACCCACAGTAGCTTCACTTCCCCATGTCCAGGGGCACAGTTCATGTCACCATCCTTTTTCAGAGTCTTTATATTCTCACATACTTATTGCATGTGAGTTAGTATCATTCTTGTCCAATTTCAAGCCTTGACATTTTATTGGGAATGCTTTGGTTATACTAATTTAATTACATTAGAATCTTTGTCATTATGGTGTAAAAACAAAATATTTCTCTTTGTATAAATATTTTAATGATTTAAAGGTCTTCTTCATAGTAAATAAACATTTTATCTATTTTCTAGGTCATTTTAGTTTACATGTAAAAAAAGATTTTTATATCAGTTTCATAGCTGATACTTTTATTTAATTCTTTCTAGGGGTATGTGTCATGCATGTGCAGGTCCATGTGGGTGTGCATACATGTGGAGGCCAGAAGACAGTTCAAAGTGTCTTTCCCACTAGATCTCCACCTTATTATTTTTAAAGAATTACTATTTTTTCAGGGGTGTGTGTGCGTGTGTGTGTTTTGGTATGTGCATATGAGTGCAAGTACCCATGAAAGCCAAAAGAGGACATCAGATCCCCTGGAGCTGGAGTACAGGCAATTAGGAGTCTCCATGTGGTGCTGACTCTAGACCTGCTGTTCTCTACAAAAGCAGCAATTGCTGTCCACTACCGAGCCATCTCTCCAGCCCCATCTCCACCTTAATTTTAACAGAGGATCTTCCACTGATCCAGGAGCTCATCAGTCCGCTAGACTATCTGTCTGGCAAGTCCAGGGATGCTCCTTCCTCTGCCTCCCTAGTGCTAGCATTGGAAGCATGAACCACTGGCCAACCTTTGATATGAGTGCCAGGAATCAGAGCTCAAGTCTGTGTGCTCATGTAACAGTCACTGTACTAAGCCACAGTCACAGCCCCATCTTTCTTAGTGTTTTTTAAAGTTTTCTATGGATACATTTCTGTTTTCTGCAGTTAATAAATAAGTTACTTCTCATTTTCCAGTATTTATACCTTTGGTTTCTTTCTCTGGTGTGATGTTTTAGTTGTGAGCTTTGCCTTTAATGGATGAAGCATCTCCCTGGCCCCTTTTCTGCTGTCTGATTCCATTATCTAGCACCTGAAGAACATTATTAGTTACAGATAAAAGGTATCCTTATCCTTATCTTTATACCAGTTTGGCATTTTACCATTAGCATATTTGTTCATTTATCACATTGAGGAAGACTTCAGTTAGAGCATTTTTAGGTGGATTTAGGACTGGTGAAGTTTTGTCAGAAGTAATGAACATGCACACAGAAATTAAGGGAGCACAGAAAACCCTGAAAAGAAATGTATTTGATCGTATACATTGAATATTCAATATCCCTAGGAATTCTTCTAGACTCTAGAGATATAACAGCAGTCATCATGTTGTCCACAGAGAAACATAAAGTAACATAAGCTAAGTAAGAAAAGGCTGATGTCGACTACATTATGACCTGTGCTAAAGAGGACATTTGCAGGACAGGAGGAAATAGAGAGCATCAGGTGAACCACGGATGCTAGACACTAACCTCCTTCCCTGGACAGAGTCCAGAGCATTGTTCCCACTAAGCTTGCTGCTAGGGCATATGATATAGGAATCTGCAAAAAGAGCATTTAAGCTCTAGAGGCATTATGGTTACCTCACTATAGGATAATTTGAGGAGGAAACATAGTCATTACATTTGAAACTGTACATATAAAATAGTAATGACTTCAATATACAGTATTTAGATTTTTCTTACACAGTCCTGGGTGGATCCCAAGTGCTGAGGAAAGGGGCTATGGATGTAATACTAACAGTCAGAAATCTTTTAAGTCCTGAGACCTACTGAGAACCATGTGAAATAATCACAACCGATCTCGCTGCTTCTAAAACAACACCAAGTGCCTACCAGTCATGCCAGGAGCCCTTCCCTTTGACATTGTGTCCTTTATAGTAACACACAATGCAATAACCTCTCTAACACCAGAAAGCTAAAACACAGGCCCTTGTGTGACTCTTTCAGCTCTTACTTCACAGCTAAGCATTTCCCAGGCAATGCTGTGTTCCTGACAGAAGCGGCTTAAGAGAGGAGAGGTTTGTTCTGACTCCCAGCTGAGGGACAGTCACTGCTGGGGAAGGCACGGCAGCAGGAACATGAGGCCCAGTCACACCACATCCAGTCAGGAAGCAGAGAGAGTGAGCTCTGGGGCTTAACCAGCTTTCTCCTTTTCATCCACCCAAACCCTAACCTGGGTGATGGTGCTGCCATGTGGATCTGTCTACTTCTATGAACCTAGTCTAGAAGGTCCCTCACCAGTCATTCCCAGAGTTGTGTCAGCTAGTTGATTCTAGATCCTGTCAAGTTGATAATCAAGAATAATTTGCAGCTGGGGACTGCAGAAATGGTTAAGAGCTTGGCTGCTCTAGAAAAGGACCCAGGTTCAGTTCCCAGCACTCACATGGTGGTTCACAACCATCTGTAACTGCAGGTCCAGGGGATCCAATGCCCTCCTCTCTGCTTCAGGGGCACCAGAACACATGTGGTGCAGGAAAAACATCCATACATCTAATCAGCTTTTAAAAGAAGAGTAACTACAACTGCCAATAGCTTGTTTTTCTTTGGAAAAGAAACCTAACCCTAACCCTAACCTCCTAATCCTTCCCAAACTGTTCTAGCATCTACAGACTAAGCATTCCAATATGAGTATTCTCATTCAAACCACCACAGATAGATGATTGATAGATACATAGATAGATACTGTTCTTATACAAATGTGTCTGTGAGAGTAACTTTTTTCTTTTGTAATATTTTAGGGTTTTTGAAATATAGTCTTTATTTTTAAAAAGAGACTAGAACATGTCAAAAAGGCCTACCTTGGAAACTTCATGAGTCCTACAGTGCAGAGTGCTCCGCATGAGGCATACAGTTCATCTCCAGACACCTTAGGGAATGAGTTTGAAAAAGAGCAACAGGTATGCAGTAACTCATTTTAAATAATTCAGTATGTGCTTTTTTTATCTGCCTAATTGCAAAATCAGGATTGAAAAACAGAGTGCAAAATCATAATAATTCATGTGTACACCTTGATCTAGAATATTCTTATGTCTCCCTTTATAGCTGTTAAGGATATTCTTCTGTTTTCCTGTAGTCAAAATTTTCTGGCCTGGCCTAGCTCCGGGGTCCAGACCCGCAGCCCCTTAGTCCCAAATAAACATACAGAGGCTTATATCAATTACAAGCTGATTGGCCTATGGCTCAGGCTTATTGCTTGCTAACTTCTATACTTTAAGTTAACCCATATTTCTATTTATGTCTAGCCACATCATGGCTTGGTACCTTTTCTCAGAGCAGCATCTCATCCTCCTTTCTCTGCGTCTTGCTGTCGTCTGTTCCCCTCCTCTTCCACTTCTCAGAATTCTCCTGGTCTGGTTGCCCCGCCTATACTCCCTGTCTAACTACTTGACCAATCAGCATTTTATTAAAGCAATAGGAGTGACAAATATTTACAGTGTACAAGAGCACAGCTCCACAGCATCTCTGTCTGTAGTTGACAGATACAATGCAAAGGTTGGCTGCTGTTGAAGACATTCTTATGTCTCCCTCTACAGTAGATAGACACAGTGCAAAGGTTTACTGAGTTATGAGCATTGAGCCCTTAGGTCTGGTGCAAACCATGTGCAGACATCATCCAGATTCTCTATTCTAACAGCTGGTACCACTTTGGATTGTATTCCTAAGTTATAACAGCAAAGAAATACCTTGCACTACAGAGACAAAACTGTGCTTCAAATGAATGAAACAGGCACTATTGTACTATAAACACCAGTGGTTCAAAGTGTAAAGACTGCCAAAAAGACACGCCTCAGATTTGACAGTGCAAGTCGGGCACTAGGTGGCACTAACTGACCTGCTTATTTCAACATCTTGAAGATTGTTTGCTTTTCTAACCAGGCACCTAACAAGCACTAAACAAATCTTCTTGGATGTGCTAATTAATGAAGTACATTGGGGGTTGAACCATGTAATCAGAAATCACATGTGGAGACAGCATAAGTATTTGTTGGGAACTGTGAAATGCAGCCTATTCATGCATTATTTCACAGTTATTTCACAGATATTCTAGACCAGTTTAATTAGTTAAAAATGCACTCCTGGGGCTGGAGAGATGGCTCAGCGGTTAAGAGCACCGTCTGCTCTTCCAGAGGACCCAGGTTCGATTCCCAGCACCCACATGGCAGCTAACAACTGTCTGTAGTTCCAGTTCCAGGCAAAACACCAAGGCAAATAAATAAATAAAAATAAAGTTTAAAAAAATGCACTCCTAATATTAGTCGTCAATGAATTCATAACAGATCAATGATGAAACTAGAGTCTAGCTATTGGAAACTCGAGAGAGCACTTATGTTCTACAGGGCACATTTCATTGCTGGCTACAGTGACACTCAAGAGTCAGAACTTGATTTAGTTTACATTGCAATGATGGGTCTTAACTTCGTCTCCCAGCACAGGTGAATCCAAGCTAAATACAGGTGATACTCCAACCAACAGTGGGGCTATGTTCATGTAAGCTTAGCATCAAAAATATGTGAGGGGGGGTGCTGGAGAGATGGCTCAGTAGCTAAGAGCACTGCTGGTCTTGTAAAGGACACAGGTTTGGTTCCCGGTACCACCAGTCAGGTCACAATTATCTGTAACTACAGTTCCAGGAGATTTAATGCTCATTTCTGACCTCTGAGGTCACCAGGCACACACATGGTCTAAATATACATACCACATAAGCTTAGTGACCTTAGTTTAACCCCCAAATCCAAGTAAAGATAGGAGGGAACTGACTCTGATCTCCACATGCATGTCATGGTCTGCATGTGTCCACACATACATTATGCATGCACACAATGATAGTAAATGTTTTCAATGTTTAAGCCAGGAGTGGTAGGTAGCACAGGCAGAAGTAGGCAGATCTCATTGGTTCAAGGCCAGCCTGCTCCATACACAGCAAGATCAGGATAGACAGAGCTACATAGAGGGACCCTGTCTCAAAAAAGGCAAAGACCAGGCTGGTCTTGAACTTAGAGATCCACCTGCCTGTTTCTCCAGTGCTAGGATTACAGCATATTTCACAATACCTGGCTGCAATCCTCTTCTTTATCCCTGGTGACACTCAACTACTCTGGACTTCAAGGAAGGAATATGATGATTTGTCAAAGAAATTACTTGTCACTTTCTCCAAATCTGTTAGTGTCAGATTCCAGTGATCCTGAGCAACCAGGAGTGGCCAGTAAGGGTACTGTTTCTGTGTCCTGTTAAAACAGTTAACAAGTGGCCACAATCCAGAACCAGGCAAATCTAAGCCAAAAGCATTGATTACAAGTGGCTAGCACAGAAAGAAATGGAGCTTAGATTTAGGCAGTGTTCAGATGCTAAGTTACTCTCTAATTATATGAGCAGGAACTTTCTGGCTGAACAGTCAAGTGAGGCAGTTTCATAGCTGTGGTAGTTTCCTTTACTGTTTCCTCACTTGCCTAAAAAAAAGCCTTTAAGCCTTTCCCACAAAGCCTGGAAATACAAACCATAGCTGGCTGATGCTCAGTTCATGAATGAGTGTTTAGTTAAAACTCAATATTCAAACTGGTATACACCTTTAATCCCAGCACTCAGGAGCCAGAGGCAGGTAGATCCCTTAATTCTAGATCAGACTGGTCTACAGAGCAAGTTCCAGGACAGCCAGGGTGGTTACACAGAGAAACCTTGCCAGGAGCTGGGAAGGAGTAGGAAGAGAAGGAGGAGAAGGAAGAAGAAATATTGTATTATATTCCTGGCCTGGACTTTTCAGTCTAGCCCTGAGGTTCTGACTTGCAGACTCACAGTCCCACAGAAACACACAGGCGCTGTGAGACTGACCTAGGGCCCAGGCATATAACTTGCTAACTCTTTATTCTTAAACTAACCCATCTTTCTTATCTTGTTCAGCTATGCGGCTCAGTACTTATTCTTAGAGCAGCATTTCAGCTTCTTTCCTCTCCTTCTGCTGGTGACTCATCCATCTGGCTCTCTCTGGCATCTCTGTTTTGTTCTTCCTGTTCCCAAAGTTTTCTTAGTCTGGTAGCCTCACCCATACTTCCTGTCTGCCTTTGGCCAATCAGTAGCCAGGACAATTATTTATAATGTCACAATATAATCCTACGAGGAAAAAGAAGAAGAAGGAGGAGGAGGAGGAGAAGAAGAAGAAGAAACAGTGTTACAGTGTTAGCATGCTTTGTGTTCATTTAGAACACTCCTGATTCCTGATCATCTCCTGGGCAGCACCTCATCACTCTGTCTTAAACCAGGCCTAGCTCAGGCTGAGCTCAAGGAGACACAGCACTAAATGCAGAGAAAGAAAAGCAATGCTGCTTCTCTTGTAGCATCAGTAGTGTCTGTGGGAAGCACACTGCCATGGCCCCTGTGAAAACCATTTTATTCAGTGGACAGTTTCTAGGCCTTCATCAGGCATCCAAGCATGATTCCCACTCCTAACACCTTCCCTATCTCTTGAGTGGTGATGGACCCTGGGCCTCACACCATCCAGGCAAGTGTGTTCCTCTTAGCTGCTCTGCAGCTCATTCACTCTCCCTCCATTGTCTTTTTCTACTTTTCACTAGCACTCAACTTTGTTCCTTAAACAATGACCAGAAGGGAATATCCACCCTTGGATAAAGAATATCTGATCTAGTGTTTAAACAAAAAAAGATAGTCGATATAATATCTAATATGAGAGGTTGAATGTTCTCCTAAAACCCAAATTAAGACAAGAACATCGAGTCTCACCATCTTCAGAGGTTCTTTCCAGTGCAACCAAGCAAGAAAAAGAAATAGTCATCCATACGGAAAGAACTCAACTTTAATTTTTGTTGGTTTGTTTGTTTTTCAAGACAAGGTTTCTCTTTGTAGCTTTGGAACCTGTCCTGAAACTTGCTCTGAAGACAAGGCTGGTTTCAAACTCACAGAAATTTGCCTGCCTCTGCCTCCAAAGATCTGGGATTGAGGTTGTGTGCTACCACTACCTGGATAGAACTCAACTTTGTTTACGCACAAGCTACACAGTCACCCATGGAAAAAGTATGAAAGGCCAGGGGCTGGAGAGATGGCTCAGTGGTTATGAGCAGGATGCTCTTGCTGAGGAGCTGGTTTCAGTTCCCAGCACCCACAAGTCAGGCTCACAACCGTGTATAACTCTAGTTCTGTGAGATTCCATGGCCTAAGCTGACCTATGAAGGCACTGTGCTCAAATGGCATGCATACATACATACAGGCAAAACACCCCTGCACATAAATAAATCCAGTTGTTTTTATTAAGTATGAGAAGATCCACAAAATGCTAGAACTAGTGAGCAGGCCAAGCAAGGTGGCATAAAACAAGATCAATATTCAAGCTCAATGGCAGTCTGTACACTCACAGGGAGCCAACAGAATTTAAAGTTAAAACATATTCAGACACATCAGTCATGCTAGTTCCTATAAAAAGTATGAAACAGGAGTGAACTTGACAAAATTTAAGACTTTCAAGACTAAAACTGTAGAACAGTGCCAAAAAAAACTCAAGACAACCTAAAAAGGGATAATAGTGTACATGGATTGGATTATCAATGGTGGAAGGTTCCTGAATTTACCTACAGAATATACACAATCTTTATTCTATCCGACCATTTTCTAGGCATTGACAAACCAATTTAGAAATTCATCTGGAAATCCAAAGGACAAAATAGGCATAATAACCTGTTGAAAATGAAGATAGAGTTGGGGGATTAGTGTGTCTCACTTGAAGATGAAGCTAAAACACGTACTGTAGGTATGTGCAGGTCCATAGTGCAGTGGCCAGTGGGAAAGGGGAGCTCGTGAACATCTACATGAATAGCTGTGAAATAAAGTGAAAATTCTGTGAGGCATCTACTTCAAAACATGGTACCAGGCATGGCAGCACACACCTTTAATTCCAGCACCCAAGAGGTGCAGGAAGGCAGATCATTGTAAGTTCAAGTCCATCCTGGTATATATGAGTTCCAGGAGAGTCTGGGCAAAATAGGGAAACCTTGTCTCAAGGGGGAAAAAGAGGGGGGTGCTGGGACAATTGACTATGCATCCATGAAGAATGAATGTTTTCTCGGTACAGTATTGCGTAGCACACCCTCATCCTCCCAGCTTCTTGGAAGGCTGGAAGGGCTTGCTGGCCACTAACCTACCTCCAGTTTCTGTGAGAGAACCTGCCTCAAAAGAATACAGCAATGAGTGATAGAGCAGGTTACCCCACATCATCCCTTAATATCCACACATGCACTTGATTCCTCATACATCCATATATATCCCACACACTCTACTTACAAATGCTACACATACCACATTTGCACACACCACACATACATACTACACTCAGCTAACATTACACATACTGCATGCAGGCACCACATACACTAAAAGTATATTAAAAATATTTGAGATAAGGGGCTGGAGAGATGGCTCAGCGGTTAAGAGCACTGCCTGCTCTTCCAGAGGACCCGGGTTCGATTCCCAGCACCCACGTGGCAGCTAACAACTGTCTGTAGTTCCAGTTCCAGGCAAACACCAAGGCAAATAAATAAATAAAATAAAGTTTAAAAAAAATATTTGAGATAATATCTCATTGTCTAGCCTAGGCTAGCCTAGAATTAGCCATGTAAACCAAGCTGGCCCCAACTCAGAGATGTGCCTGTTTCTGCCTCCCAAGTGTTGAGTTTAAAGGCCTATACCACCACATCACTCCAGCCAAACACACAGTTTTGAACTGCATCCCAAACACCTGGAAATACCTTTTTTTCATAAAACTATGTAGCTTTAGTAAGCCAAAGAAATGGGCCTGGTAATTGCATATTTAAAAGTTATGTGTGTTTTGGGTTAGGTAGTATTAGAGTGAAGAGACCTGCGTTCTAAAGCAAACAGACCTAGGTTCAAAATTCTGTTGTCCCCTTCACAGACTGTGACTTTGGACAAGTTATCTTTTCTGAGCCCTCCCTCTTCATCTTTGGAAAGGATAACAGCCATCTCACAGGACCACCTCCTGAATAAGTAGGCTAACGTATGCAAAGCTCCCATTTCTGCTTGGCACAGAGCAGGTGGAGCCAAGGATAGTAGCATCGTTCAGGGCTGTGAAGTGTTGGTTATGGCAGCTGAGTGCTAGGCCTGAAGTTACACAGGGACAGTTAGGGTTTCTATCTTCAAGACTTTTCAGTGCAGTGGAAATTTTCCAGCAATCTCTCCTAATAAAAAGGGTACGACACCTTTTACTTGAGGTACCAGAAGTGCCCTCTGTAAGTGTTCCTGGCACACCATGTGGTAGACCCAACATGGCGCCGAGTGAAATAAGAATTCCTGGCATGTAACTTAAGCTGACTGGCGCTGCATACAAAGGGCACACCCCTAGGCATGGCTACGTAGATTCAAGCCCACCCCCTCTCTTTAAAAGAAATGCCACATGACACCACACACACACACACACACACACACACACACACACACACACACACACGCCTTCCCTTTCTTCTCTCCCTCTGTCTTTCTCTCTCCTCTATCCTGTTCTTCTCCGGGTACCTGCCTCTCAATAACTCTCTAAACAAACTCTCTGTGTGGCACCTGGCAGTGAGTGTGTGAGTGTGTCTCTTCCCCGCACAAAAAACTAACATCCTTGACAGTCCTGTTTGTCCCAAACCCTCTTCCAGGATGGAAGCTAGCCTTCGCTGATGCTTGGCATGTAGCAGACACCATCTCACACACACACCCATGATGGAACTATGGAATTGCTGCTGTTTGTCACATTGTACAGATAGCCAGGTGTAGCTCCAGGCATGCCTGTGTCAAAAATATTGTCTGTCATGCATTGCACCAACACTCCCTGACATTAATAGACTTGCTGGACATTCTGAGCACAGCTTGAAAAGCTCTTTCAACCACGCATACTGGTGCTGGCCTGTAATTTCAGCACTAGGAGATAGAGACAAGATGACCCAGAGCTCAAGGTCATCCTCACCTATATAGCTGAAGGCCAGTCTGAGGCACACACGATGGCCCAGTGGGTAAAAGTGCTTTCCACACAAACCTAGAGAACAGTTCTATCCTAAGAACCCAAGGAAAGGTGTGAGAAGCGGTAACTCTACAGGAGTGACTCCTCACCTCCAAACTTGTACACACACACACACACACACACATACACACACACACACACACACACCCCGGAAGATGTAACACATCTATTAATAATTAAACAATTGTAGCATAAACAAATGTAATACATCTTTGCCTAGTTAAATATTCTACACCACAGAGTTCGTAGTCCTTTAAGGTGTCCTGCATCAACATCTGGAATTCCTTTTTTCCCTCATGTGCATGGATGGATGCTTCATCTGCATGTTTACCTGTGCACCACATGCATGCCTGGTCCATGGAGGTCAGAAGAGGGTACCGGATTCCCTGGAACTGGAGTTACTGGCTGTTGGAAGCTGCAATGTGGGTGCTAAGAATTGAACCCTGGTCCTCTGGGAGAACAGCCAGTACTTGGAACCCCTTAGCCATCTCTCCAGCCCCAACATCTGGGATTCTTAATCCAGAGGCAACAATTCACAAACCTTTGTCTCAAATGCTGTCCACTGCTACCCAGAAAAGGGAATTCCAGAAAGAGAATTCTTTGTGCTGCAGTTATGTGAAGTTCTACTAGCTGTGCACATTGTGAGCCCAGGAAAGGACCCAGACCTGAGCTGCAAGGCTTGGATGGTCACCTCCCCTTTGACCTGTCAGAGCCTCCTCTTCTGTGAAGTGAGGATTGTTGATACATGCACAATCTGTACATCATAAAAGCAACAGATAAACAAAATACTGGTAATACTGGTCAGATCATGTGGCTAGGATTCTCAGTGGTAAAATATGAATTGCATAACATGTTCCATCAGCTAAGGAGAAGGCTTAAAGGATTAAGCATGTGTAGCATAAGGCAGGAACACTCAGGGAGCACAAAGCTCCCAGTACAGTGTTACATTCCTGTTGCAAAGGATCTTACAACAGCTAATACTATCTCTTATGATTTCTTGGTAAAAACAGAATTGAGAACTGAATGAAGAAGCCATGCTTTTAAAGGTGTCTGCGGTGGACTGGTTTGTTTCATCCTACTGATGAGGTAGGCTACTCTGCAAGACCTTCCAGTAGACAATCCTTCCTAATGTAGAGCCTCATAAAGAAGTGTTGAGCCTCTGTGCTCCAGCTCAAGCTAATTGTGCTGAGTGGTGTTGAGGACTCTTCTTGTGTGTGGCTTACTATTCAATCCATTTTAAATTCTCAGTTTGAATAGCTCACACCAAGAGAATCCTAAAGTTTCTTCCTTGGATGGCATTGAGTCCACTCCTGAGCTCACTCAACAGCTTTTAACAAAACATATAGACCTTGCTGAACAGGACAGTATGCCTATAATCCTAGGGCTGGGGAAGCTGAGGCAGGAGGATTAGAGTCTGAGGCCAGCCTGGTCAGAAGATAACAGGCTCAGGAGATAAAGAAGCTTCCCACCAAGCCTGACAACATGAAGATGCCCAGAGGAACTTGTCCTCCAACCTCCACACACATGCACCTCATCATCATGAAGAAATATATTTAAAAAATTAAATTTTAATAATGCTGGACTGGGTTCCAGATCCCTTCAGAAGGAAGAACCAATGAACAAAGCGAATTCACTGCTTTTGGTTTTATTTTGATTTTTTAAAGATAAATTGTGGCCATCCTGGGCTACACCTTTAAAAGGGGCATCTGCTGCTCTTGCAGAGGGCCTGGGGTTCTGTTCCCAGCACCCACATGGCAGATCGTGACCATGTGTGACTCTAGTTCCAGGGGATCTGACTCCCTCTTCTAGCCTCCACAGGCACTGCATACACGTGGTGCAGGACACATAAAGGCAAACACTCATATATATATATACATATATATATATAGTTGCCAGTGTTGTTATCAGATATAGTTTTATATTACCTGTGGTTATTATCAAAGTTTGACCCCAAGGTCCTGTATTTCATGTAGAAATAATTTAAAACCAAATTGAAACTGCTGCAGAAAATGCTTTTTGATAATGTACTGTTCTGAGCTGGAGATGGTGGCACAGCCTTTAATCCTAGCATTTGAGAGGCAGAGAAAATATATCTCTGCTTTGAGACTGCCCTATTCTACATAGCAAGCTACAGGCCAGCCAGTACTGCACAATGAAACCTTGTCTCAAAAAAAACACTACTGTTTCACATTCTTAATTACTCAGTGTAGTAGGAGGATACACTAAAGCAGGGCCTTTCAATGCAAGTATCCATAAACTGAAGCATCCTTTTCTCCTGCCAGGTTGTGGACTATGTCTTTGGCTGATACAACAAAAGCACATACAAATGAGCATTTCCCCAGCCTGGCATTAGGAAACAACAGGAGGTCTGCAGAAGGCAGGACTAGCCCAGATGCTGGCAACCTGTCTAGGAACAGCAGTGCGTCCAATGAAAGTGTGGATTACAGCAAGTCTCAGTGCTCCTACAGAAGCCTGACTTCCCACTATGACTATTCAGAAGACTTTCTTTCCGAGTGCTCTGAAACAACCACCCACAGACATCATGCAGAGCAGCCTCTGGGAAAAGAAAAGGAAAAAAGAAAGTATAATACTTCTAAAATCTTCCAGCATAAAGGTAAGATGTCAGACATCTCTTCCAGTCAGCAGCCCAGGTCACAGTGACATCTTTGTTTATTGCTAGTATCTTGAAGTGGTCCGCAATCAGTCATAGGTGTATGGTCCTGAATATTTCATATACAGCTGTCTTAGTTTGAGTTTCTATTGCTGTAAAGAGACAACATGACCATAGCAACTCTTGTAAGAAAATCATTTAATTGGAATGGGTTGCTTACAGTTTTAGGGGCTTAGTCCATTATCATCATATGAGGAGTATGGTAGCACACAGGCAGACATGGTGCTTGAGGAGTAACTGAGCATCCTACATCTTTTTTTAATTATTAAGAGGTTTCTTTTTCCCCATGCCCACCACTGCTCCCTCTCCCTCCCCTCCTCCCATCCTCCCTCAGCCTTCCCCCACCCCATCCCCCCATTTATTCCTCAAGGAGGGAAAGGAGTCCCAAGGTGAGCCTGGTTCGGTCTGGCATATCCAGTTGAGGTAGGACCAAGTCCCTCCCCACAGTATCAAGGCTGAGTAACATGCTCCTTTGTAGAGAATGGGCTCTGAGAAGCCAATTCATGCACCAGGAATAAACTCCAGTCTGACTATAAGAGGCTCCACAAACTGCCCACACCTTTCAACTGTCATCTACATTTGAAGGTTTTAGTTTTTCCATGAAAGTTCCTCAGCTGTCTTTTCAAAGTCAGTGAGCTTCCAATAGCTCTGATCAGGCATCTCTGTGGGTCTCCTCATGATTCTGACCCCTTTGCTCATAATCTTTCCTTCCTTTCTTCAGCTAGACCAGGAGCTCGACCTGGAGCTTAGCTATGGATCTCTGTTTCTGCCTCCATCAGTTTCTGGATGAAGGTTCTATAATGACATTTAGGGTGGTCATTTATTTGATTATAGGGGAAGGCCTGTTTAGGTACTCTCTCCACTATTGCTTGGAGTCCTAGCTGGGGTCATCTTTTTGGTTCTTGGATGTTGCCCTAGCACCAGGTTTTTCTCTAACCCCACAATTGGCTTTCTCTATCAAGATATCTATTTCTTTGTTCTCCCTCTCTTTTGCTCCTCCCACTCAACCATCACATTCTCTCATGATCTCTTCCCACCTCCCCTTGCTCCCCTCACCATGGTCCCAATTTAATCAGGAGATCTTCTCTATTCCCCTTCCCAGGGGGAACCATGAATGTCTCTCTTAACTTCCTCCTGTTACCTAGCTGTTCAGGGTTTGTGGATTATAGCTTGGTTATCCTTTGCATTATGTCTAAAATCCACTTATGAGTGAGTAAATACCATGTCTATCATTCTGGGTCTGTGTTATCTCACTCAGGATGATACTCTCCAGATCCATCCATTTGCCTTCAAATTTCAGGATGTCTTTTTTTTTTTTTTCTGCTGAGTAGCACTCCATTCTGTAAATATACCACAATTTTTCAATCCATTATTCAGTTGAGAGGCATCTAGGTTGTTTCCAGGTTCTGGCTATTATGAACTATGCTGCTATGAACATAGTTGAGCTAATGCCCTTGGGGTAAGAATGTGTATCCTTTGGGAATATGCCCAATAGTGATATTGCTGCATCACTGGGTGGATTCTCAGTTTTCTTAGAAACGAGCATAGTAATTTCCAAAGTGGCTGTAAAAGTTTACATTCTCACCAGCAGTGGAAAAATGTTCCCTTGCTCCACATCCCCTCTGGTATAGGCTGTCAGCTATGTTTTTGATCTTAGCCATTCTGACAGGTGTAAAGTGGTATCTCAAGAGTTGTTTTGATTTGCAATTCCCTGATGGCTAAGGATGTTGAGCAATTCTTTTAGTATCTTTCAGCCATTTGAAATTCTTCTGTTGAGAATTCCCTATTTAGCTCTGAACCTGATTTTTTAAATTGGATTATTTGGATTTTTGGCCCCGAGTTTCTTGAGTTTTCTATATATTTTAGAGATTAGTCCTCTGTCAGATGTGGCTCTTTTCTATATATTTTAGAGATTAGTCCTCTGTCCATTCTGTAGGCTGTTGTTTTGTCTTACTGACAATGTCCTTGGCCTTACAGAAGCTTCATAGTTTCATGAAGTCCCATTTATTAATTGTTGTTTTTACTGTCTGTGCTACTGGTGTTATATTTAGGAAGTGGTCACCTGTGCCAATGCATTGGAGGGTATTTCCCACTTTCTTTTCTATCAAGTTCAGTGTAACTTGGTTCATGTTGAGGTCTTTGACCCACCTGGACTTGAGTTCTGTGCAGGGTGATAGATATGCATCTATTTGCATTCTTCTACATACCACCATCTAGTTATGCCAGCATCATTGGTTGAAAATGCTCTCTTTTATTCCACTGTACAATTTTGGCCTCTGTTAAAAATCAGGTGTTCATAGGTGTGTGGATTAATGTCAGGGTCTTCAGTTCAATTCTATTGATCCACAAGTCTGTTTTTATGCCAGTAACAAGCTATTTATATTACTGTAGTGCTATAGTATAGCTTGAAGTCTGAGATGGTTATGTCTCCTGAAGTTCTATTACTGAACAGGATTTTTTTTTTTTGCAATACTGAGTTTTTGTTTTTCTATAAATTGAATATTGTTCTTTCAAGGTCTGTAAAGAATTATGTTGGGATTTTGGTGGCATTACTTAATCTGTAAATTGCTTGTATTAAGATGCAGGTTTTACTATGTTGATCCTACCTATCCAAGAGCACGGAATATCTTTCCATGTTCTGTTATTTTCTTCAGTTTCTTCAATGATTTAAAGTTCTTGTCATACAGGTCTTTCACTTCTTTGGTTAGAGTTACCCTAAGATATTTGATGTTATTTTCAGCTATTGTAAAGGGTAATATTTCCCTAATTTCTAGTTCAGGTCTTTTATTATTTGTGTATGCTATTGATTTTTTTAAGTTAATCTTGTATCCTGCTTCATTGCTGAAGGTGTTTATCAGCTGTAGAAGTTTCCTGGTAGAATTTTGGGGTCATTTATGTATACTATCATATCATCTGCAAATAGAGGTAGTTTGATTTCTTCCTTTCCAATGTGTATTCTTTTGATCTCCTTTTGTTGTCTTATTGCTCTAGCTAAAACTTCGAGAACTATACTGAATAGATATGGAAAGAGTGGACAACTTTGTCTTGTTTCTGATTTTAGTAGGATTTCTTACAGTTTCTCTCCATTTAGTTTGATGTTGGCTGTCAGCTTGCTGTATATTGCCTTTAATATGTTTAGGTATTTTCCCCTCTTCAGGACCTTTATCATGAAGGAGTATTGGATTTTGTCAGAGGCTTTTTCAGCATCTAATGAGATGATCATGTGTTTTGTTTTGTTTTTTCCAGGTTGTTTATTGATGGATGACATTGACATTTTTTTCCAATGTTGAACCATCCCTACATCTCTGGGATGAAACCTACTTGATCATTGTGGATGATTTATTTTTTTTTTTTTAAACTTTATTTATTTATTTGCCTTGGTGTTTTGCCTGGAACTGGAACTACAGACAGTTGTTAGCTGCCATGTGGGTGCTGGGAATCGAACCCGGGTCCTCTGGAAGAGCAGACGGTGCTCTTAACCGCTGAGCCATCTCTCCAGCCCCTTATTTTTATACGTTCTTGAATTCAGTTTCCCAGCACTTTATGGAGTGTCTTTGAATCAATATTCATGAGGGAGATTGGTCTGTATTATTATTTTCTTCATCTCATCTTTGTGTGTTTTGTGTATCAGGGTGACTGTAGCCTCATAAAAAGAGTTTGGCAGTGTTCCTTCTGTTTCTACTGTGTAGAACAATTTGTGGCGTATTGGTATTAGTTCTTAGAAAGTCTGGTAGAATTCTGCAGTGAAGCCATCTGGCCCTGAGCATTTTTTTGCTTGGGAGACTTTTAATAACTGCTTCTATTTCCTTAGACATTGCAAGTGTATTTAGGTAATTTATCTGGTCTTGATTTAATTTTGGTAAATGGTACCTGTCTATAAGGCTGTCTATTTCTTTTAGGTTTTCCAATTTAGTGGAGTACAGGTTTTTAAAATATAACCTAATGATTCTCTGGATTTCCTGGTTGTCTGTTGTTATGTCCCCCTTCTCATTTCTGGTTTTGTTGATTGGAATACTCTCTCTCTCTCTCTCTGCCTTTTGGTTAGTTTGGATAAGGGTTTGTCTATCTTGTTGACTTTCTCAAAGAACCAACTCTTTGATTCATTGATTCTTTGTATTGTTCTCTGTTTCAGTTTTGTTGATTTCAGCCCTGAGTTTGATTTTTTCCTGCTGTCTATTTGTTCTGGGTGAGTTTGCTTCTATTTGTTCTAGAGCTTTGAGCTGTGCTGTTAAGTCTTTTGTTGAGATTTCTCCAAACTTTTTATGTATGCACCTAGTACTATGAACTTTCCTCTTAACATTGCTTTCATTGTGTCCCTTAAGTTTGGGTATGCTGTGGATTCATTTTCACTGAATTCAAGGAATTCTTCCTTCACCCCAAAGGTGGTTCAACTGAAAGATGTTCAGTTTCCATGAGTTTGTGGGATTATTATGGTTTTTGTTGTTGTTGAACTCTAACTTTAGTCCATGGTGATCTGATAGGATACAAGGGGTTATTCCCATTTTTTTGTATCTATTCATATTTGTTTTATGACTGAGTATGCTCTCAATTTTAGAAAAAGTTCCATGGGGCACTGAGAAGAAGGTATATTCTTTGTGTTTGAGGGGAAAGTTCTGTATATATCTGTTAAGTCCATTTGAATCATAATACCTGTTAGCTCCTTCATTTCTATGTTAAGTTTTTGTAGACCTATCCATTGGTGAGAGTGGGGTATTAAAAATCTGCCACTGTTAGTGTTTGGGGTTTGATGTGAGGTTTAAGCTTTAGTAATGTTCCTTTTACATATGTGGGTGCCCTTGTATTGGGGGTATAAATGTTTAGGCTTGAGATTTCTTCTTGATGGATTTTCCTAAAATAGATAAGTAATATCCTTCTTGATCTCTTTCGATTGAGTCTAGTTTGAAGTCTATTTTAATAGATAGTAGAACAACTACACAGGCTTGTTTCCTAAGTCCATTTGATTGGAAAGTCTTTTACGAAACCTTTACTCAGAGGCAGCGTCTATCTTTGAAGTTTATGTGTGGTTTTTGTATGGAGCAGAAAGATGGATCCTGTTTTCTTATCCATTGTGTTAGCCTGTCTTTTTATAAGTAAGTTGAGTCCATTGATATTAAGGGATATTGACGACCAGTAATTGTAAATTCCTGTTATTTTGATGATAGTGTTGTGTATTTTCCTTCTTTGGGTTTTCCTCCTATGGGATTATCTATTGCTTGTGGCTTTATGGGTGTATCTGGTTTCCTTAGGATGGAGTTTTCCCTCTAGAGGTTTCTGTAGGACTGATTTGTGGATAGGTATTGTTTAAATCTGGTGGTGTTTGTGGAATATCTTGTTTACTCCATCTATGGTAATTGAGAGTTTTGCTGGGTATAGTAGTCTGGACTGGCAACCATGGTTTTTTTGTGTACTTATAACATCTGTCCAGGACCTTCTAGCTTTCATAGTCTCCATTGAAAAGTCAGGTGTTGTTCTGATGGATCTGCCTTTATAAGTTACTTGGTCTTTTTCCTTTGCAGCTTTTTAAATTCTTTCTTTATTCTGTGTGTTTAACATTTTCATTGTTATGTGGCAAGCAGACTTTTGGAAGGGATCTAGTCTATTTGGTGTTTTGTAGGCTTCTTGTATCTTCATAGACTTTTTTTTTTTTTTAGGTTGGGAATGTTTCTTCAGTTATTTTGTTGAATATATTTTCTGTGCCTTTGAGCTGGAATTCTTCCTCTACTCCTATTATTCTTAGATTTGGTCTCTTCATTGTGTTCTAGATTTCCTGGACGTTTTGTGTTATGATTTATTTTTAACTTTAGAGTTTTCTCTGACTGACAAATCCATTTCCTCTACTGTATCTTCCACACCAGAGATTCTCTCTTCCATCTCTTGCACTGTTAGTTATGTTTGTATTTGTAGTTCCTGTTCATTTACTCAGACTTTCTATTTCCAGCATTTCCTTGGTTTGTGTCTCCTTTATTGCTTCTCTTTCAGTTTTTAAGTCTTGCACTGTTTCCATCACCTATCTGTTTGCTTTTTCTTGGTTCTGGAGTCTTTAAGGGATTTATTATTTTTTTCCAATGTGTTGCTTGTCTTTTCCTCTATTTTCTTAAGGGAGTTTTTCATCTCCTTTTTCATTTCCTCTTTAAAGGTGTCTGTCATCTTTATAAAAATATTTTAAAGTCATTTTCCACTACTGCTTATATATTGGAATGTTCAGGTTTTGCTGTTATAGAACCAGTGGGTTCTAGTGGTGCCATATTGTTCTTTATGTTGTTGAATTAATTATTGCACTGGTATCTACCCATCTCTTCCTCTGATTGATTCAAGTGTTGTCTGTGTATCAGGGAGCTGTTTTTGGCCTACCAGGTGCTCTCAGTACAATTGGAGCACTTAGAGAAATCAGAGGCTGTGGTGTCTGTCTCAGGGCACAGTTGAGATCTGCAGCTGGAGCTCTTGTGAAGAAGCTCTCCACAGTCTGTGTGTTAGGAAGCAACTCCTGTGGTGGGGCTCTCCAGAGGCTGCAGCACAAGCAGCTGTAGCTGGAGCTCTTCTTCTGGGGCGCTTCAGAGCCTGTGTCTCAGGACGCAGCTGAGTTTGGAAGGATGGATGGGTTTGAAGAATGGATTGAGGCTTATGGAGTACAGGGTCCGATGAGGCGTGTTGATAGTCAGGCTTGCCAACAAGAGTCCTGCTTGCTTGCCTATAGTTGTGATGGGTTTGGGGGGCATGTTTTGTGCCCTGTTGCCCAGACCTGGGTAACTTACCTCTTCTGCTGGAGCTCTCCAGAGGCCCCATCAAACATGTTGAAGGCAATAGAAAGTCAATGTCACAATGAGGGAAGCTTGAGCAAAGGAGACTTCAAAGCCTGCCCCCACAGTAACACACTTCCTCCAACAAAAACACACTTCCTAATACTGTCACTTCCTTTGGGGGTCATTTTTTTTTTCAAACTCCTATATTCATCTCTCTGGCCCCCAAAGGCTTGTAGTCACATCATAATGCAAAAATGCATTCAGTCCAACTTCAAAAATCCCTGTAGTCTATAACAGTCTCAAACTTGTTTTAAAGTCAAAAGTCCAGCCTCTCCTGAGACACATGGCAATCTCTTAACTATAATCACCTGTAAGAATCAAAATTAAAAAGCAGTTCACATCCAGCATATAATGGCATGGCACAAGATAAACATTATTATTTCAAAAGGTAGGGAAGAAAGCATAGTGAGGAAACACTGGACCGAAGTGTGCTAGGCAGCTCCAGACTCCATGTCTGATATCAAAAATGTAACGGGGTCCTGTGAGTCCAGTTCACAAGATCCCTCCAAGAGTTCAGATCTGAGGCTACAGCAAAGCGAAAGAAGCTTCAGGTATCTTTAATCTGAGGGTTAACAAAATCTCTCACATGTGTGCTGTTCTAATCATGTCTCTTTATTGTTCTGCCATTCTGCAAAGTTTCCAGTTCATATACACATACAATAGCAATTCTAACAAATGAAAAAGGGAATTTGGTACTGTTCTACATTCCTACATGTGAATATATATATATGTATATATACATATATATATAAGCTAAAGGTTTACAATCAATAAAATTCAAGAAGGGCAAAGCCCAGCAGGTGCCATTTCTCTCTTGGCATGCAGGGAATATATATGTGTGTGTGTGTGTGTGTGTGTGTGTGTGTGTGTGTGTGTGTGTGTTAGGGAGTAGTAACCAATGGCAACCTGTGTAAACTACAAGAGAAACGTGTAGCATTAGGTTCCAATCAGCATATTTGTCAAATGTTATCTGACTAAAAAGAACCTTTCAGTTCCAAAAAATACCTCTTTTATCGTAAGTAGTTAGAACATGAAGAGGATATGTTAACTACTTTGTACAAAATCTAGGATCTGGCACCTCCAAGCTGCCCTGACCATCTTATGGTATAAATTCCCAAAGGTGTTTGTGTGAGAAAATCACCCTTCTCTAGAGATGGTCAAACAATTAATAAGTTTTTCCTCTTAATTGCACAGATCTCAGGGTTAAACATAAACAGTTAGTCTCTTAGGCTAAGACCTTGCATCAATAAACTGAGGTGGAAGTAAATACAAAGTGTTAGTCTATTGAGGTTAAAGCGGGGATGGCTAAGCTGCACTTGCCGTTATTGACAGGATGTACGAAGAACACTCTGCTCTTTTTATCTCTGAGGGTTTGGGATCCACAAATTCAGACATGCTGTAATTCTGTTCTTGAGCCTATCTGAGGAAGTCCCATTTGTGACCTTTTTGCATAGACTCCTCGTCTGACCTGCCATCAGGAAACAGACTTCTAAGTGAAACAAAGATTTAACTGTGTGACTTATTTTTCTCACCAGAATTACACAATGTGGGGGAAGACATCCTTCTACCGGTATTTAGGAACAACTGTGCCTGACAAATGATAAATATCCTGTGGGATAAGTCCCAAAGCTGTAATGGGGGGAAGAGTTATGGCTTCACACAGGAGCAGCCATCTATTCAGAAGGTGGTATTTCTTATCGTCTTGCATAAGAGTTTTGCCCTCCCTCAGATATGCATATTTCTGATGGGTTGACCTAACTATCAGCTGAAATATTATTGCATAATCTTACAGACCACATCAGATCTCCAATTCCTTTTAGATTTGTTGACTGCAACATACTTCTCTCTCTTGGACTGGTTCCATTGCTAGTGGCAGCTCTTCTCAGCAGGTATCCCACTACTCTGGCATCAGCAACACTGTGGGGTCTCTGAGGCAATTCAGGTTTCTATTTCACAGGTTCACAAAATGGCCTCTCTAGACCTCCATTCAGGGACACCCCTGACACATGCCTCAGCAGCTATGCTTAGTCATGGGTGCAAGAGCCTCTTACCTCTTCTGTCCTTAACTCCAGAACCACATGGCCATGAACTGCCAAGTTCTGCTGCTTGATGGGGCTGGAACATCGCCCCTCATTCTGTTACATCTTAACCAGCTTTCTGTCCTTCACTGCCTAAGCTTGGCTGTTCTGGAATTTGCTCTGTAGACCAGGCTGGCCACAATCTCAGAGATTCAACAGCCTCTGCCTTCCCAGTGCTGGGATTAAAAGTGTGCACCACCACACCCAGCTCTAAACTTTCCTTTAACTTCTTTCCACAAATTAGAATTTAGCTGAATGGGATCTTGCCTTGAGGTCAGAACTCCTTTTAATTGCATTTCTTAATCTGTAATCTGTATATCTCCTTGAACAAAGAATTTAATTCCATTCTGCTTCCTGGTGCCCTTTTTCTGATGAAAATTTACTTTTTGTAATTTACCCCTGCTCAGCTTGCTCCTTTTAATTATAAATCTTCATTGGAATTACCACTAATATCCATACAACTAAGCTGTTTTGAGACTTCTTCTGCTAATAAAATTAATCTCTAACTCTTCACTTTGGACAAGGGCAAAAGGCAGCCACTTTTTTTTTTCACCAAAATATCACAAGAACAATCTCTAGGCAACATACTAAAATTCTTCTATTATAAAAACCTCTTGAGTAAATTCCCCAAGTTCAAATAAACTTTAGCACCTCTGTCTTTCATGTTCCTACTAGTATGGCCCATTAAGCAATGTGTAAAGCATTCTACTGCTTTGCTAACCCAAAGTATCAAAGTCCTTATTACTCCAAACAAAAACATGGTCAGGCCTATGACAGCAATACCCTGGTCCCTGGTACCAACTTCTGTATTAGTTAGGGTTTTTATTATTGTGAAGAGACACCATGACCATGTAATTCTTATAAGGAAAAATTGAATTGGGGCGGCTCGCTCACAGTTTCAGAGGTTCAGTCCTTTATCATCATGACAGGGAGCAGGCAGACATGGTGCTGGACCTGAGAGAACTACATCTTGGCTTGCAGGCAACAGGAAGTCAACTGTCACACTGAGGGAAGCTTGAGCAAGAGGCCTCAAAGCCCGCCCACACAGTGACATACTTCCTCTAACATGGCCACTTCCTTTAGGGGCCATTTTCTTTCAAACCCCCAAACCAGGTGAACTTTCATAGCCAAAATTAGGAAATGGATAAATTAGGGCTGATTATATAATACAAGAAGCTGTGTCCTTGTCCAGGCAGAGCTGACCCTCCAGCCTGTTAGTAGAGAAGGTTCTGGTTTTAGTTAACAGACAGCCTCATCACAAATACTCAGTACTAGCTGTTAGCCTTTGGTCTTAGTTAAAGAAGCTAAGTCTGAACTGCCAATGAAATGTCAATGTCCAATGTCTTATCTTGACACCTCAGGAAGAAGTGTCCCAAGTCTGGGGAGGAAGTTGACAGTCTTTAAAACCAGCATCACCCAGAGGGGTGTTAGCAATGTCTTTTCCTTGTGGCTTTTTTTTTGGAGACAAGATCTTACTGTGTAGTTCTGGCTGGTCTGGAACTCACTGAGATCTGCCTGCCTCTCCTTCCAGAGTGTTGGGATTAAAGTCGTGAGCCACCACCACCTGGCTTCCCTGTGGACATTTAAAGTACTAATTACATCAACTCCTGTCATATTAGAATTAGCCTTGTTGCCTCTCCCATCTCCTCCTCCTCCTTTCCCAGTGCCCAGACTGGAATTAGTTTTGCCTATTTAGGAAGTGGGCACTAATGTGTGCTCCGTAGGCAGGCAACTTAGAACTGATAGCAAGTGTACTGTCTGTTGGTCTCCTCTGCCTCTGCCATGTTTACTCACTGCCTTTTCCCAGCCTGCTGCTACCAGGTGTGTTCCCTTAGGGGAGGGATCATTCTTATGAGATGGCTGTGTCTGTGAACCATAAGACATCTTACACATTTGAGGTCTATATGTATTTTGGGGTTTTCCAGAGGGAAATACCCATAGCTTTCACTAGGTTCTCAGAGGGCTAAAAGTCCCCTTTCTAATAGATCAAGAGCTGGTCTAATCTAAGCCCAGAGCCCCATAGAGAACACGAAAAGCCCACTTCCTTGTTTCATGCTGACATGCTGTCAGGAGTGTGGAGCATTTCAAAGAGAGAATCATAGCAAAATGATAATCATGGTTAGACAGGTCCTGCCTTTATAGAACCCCTCATGTACATCTGCAGTATACAATTCTCTGAACACCTAGCCTCTGGAACCAGAACTAGCTTAAGAGGAGGAAAAATGATATTGGCCTGGGAACTGGGGAGGTGATTTGGCAGTTAAGGGAACTTGTTCTTGCAGAAGACCTGGCTTTGATGGTCAGGACTACTGGTGGCTTACAGCCATCCATAACCCCAGTTCCAGGAATCCAGATGATACATATGTGGTTCACATGCATGAATGTGGGCAGGCAAAACAGTTATACACACAAAATAAAACTAAAAACATTTGACTGAAGGGAGTCACCTCAGAATCTACTGGGAGAACTGTGATGACTTAAATACCTGGTATACGTCACACTGAGCTAGTTTCTATTGCTGCAGTGAGACACTATCACCAGAAAATAAGCTGGAGAGGAAAGGGTTTATTTGGCTCACACTTCCACAACACTGTTCACCATCAGAGGAAGTCAGGACAGGAATCAAATAGGGCGGGAACCTGGAGGCAGGAACAGATGCACAGGCCATGGAAGGCTGCTGCTTGCTGGCTTGCTCCTCCTGGCTTGCTCAGCCTGCTTTCTTATAGAACCCAGGACCACCAGCCCAGGGATGGCACCACTTACCAAGGGCTGGACCCTCCCCATCAATCACTAACTAAGAAAATGACCTACAGGCCTGCCTACAGCCTAATTTTGTGGAGGGCATTTTCTTAATTGAGGTTCCCTCCTCTCAAAACTGACTTTATCTTGTGTGGTTGACATAAACTATCCAGCACAAGGGTTTTATAATATAATTTGTGTTCTGTTTGAAATGGCATCTCATTTAGCTCAGGCTAGCCTTGAACTCCTGATCCTTCTGCCTCTACTTCTCCGTGCTGGAATATAGGGATGTGCCTCCACACCTGGCAGGATTTTTGAATAGCTTTTACAGCAGATGTCTAAACACAAGCTTTAGACTCCAAAATGGGATTTTCAATCCATTCTCCATCACTTCATGGCTATATTACTTTGGCTAACTTAAAATAAACTGCCAGACACCAAATAATGCAACTAGATTAAAGAATTGTGTCAGAGAGACCTTGAATAAGGATATACAGGGATGGAAAAAAAAAAATTCAGAGGGAAAGATGAACACAAAGAAAATATAGGTGTAGCAATCTTATTTGTATGTCTACCCTTGATAAGCCATGCTTATCATTCTTATCCTCTATATAGTTATTGTTAACTCTTCCACATTTTAAATTCTTTTTACTGTGTTTTTTTTTAATAAA